>MBAC02002275.1:0-20654 GCA_001712635.2 Nothophytophthora sp. Chile5 | reverse complement strand
GTAACATCGTCTGTAAAGCGAGGGAGGCCATTTGGAGGCTCCAAAATGGCCGCTTTTTTCACTGCTTTTGGTTCATCCAAGTTTGATATAAGTTACTTGACTTTCGAAACGGATACCTACTGTCCTGCTTCTTCCGCACGGAAATGATTGCTACGTGTTATTTCTTGTATGAAAGATATATTGGCGTAATCATTTCAGATCGGAGGAGCCAACTACGGTTTTTTTTGCGCCGACGTTCAGACCGGAAATTTGGCCTGGGATCTCGAACTGCAGGCGGATATGGGAACCCCAGGCACTCATTTCGGTCGCGACTGGACGCCTCTAGTGGCCGCGAAGAGCGAGGAGGTCGCCCCGTTCTTCTACATCGGGGGCAAGAAACCTATCCCGGACGTGGTGGTGGAATATGGTCCCCGGCCTGGAGTTGGAGCTGTTGGTGTCGGCCGATCTCATTCTTGCTTGCCTCATATGGTTTCAACTCGTCCGTCACCTCCCGCACATCTGACGTCTCCTGCGTTGGCAAGTGACCAGGTGACGATGCCCCGATTGGGACGTCTCGGGCATTCACTCGTTCACGCACTTGGTGCGCCATCTGAGGTCTAGAATATTCGACCGAAGGAAGGAGGGACCCGGAGCTTGCCGGAGCACGGCGCATGGATCAGAAATAAGAATTTGGTGCGAATGTGACCCCATTTATGTCTGTCACCGGCATTCTCGCTACTCGTCAGGCTACAAGACAGAATGCAAATGGACTGACGACGGTGCTAGCCAGACCACGTGATCGTGGTCGTTGCCTGTCAGCGGCATTCTGTTCCGCCCATTTGGCCAGGAATGCATGCCATCGTTGAAGTCCACGTGGGGAATCAACAACCACCATCCTCGGTTTACCGCACATGCATTCTGGCAACTGAGCTCATTTTTCCCCCGTTAAATATTGCAAAATGACCGTAACTTTCATCGCTCTTTATTTTCCTGACCACAGCTGATCCTAAACAAGAAGCACCAAAAGCCGCAGCCTCTCAATCAGATCGCAAACAGTCATGCATCTGGAATGCTTGCGCGGTCAGGCGCACCGATCTGCACGACATGCTTACATCTTCCGTCTCGCACGGGATGGCGCCGAAGGCTGTGTCGCGATGATCTGGAAAGATCCACGCTTTGGTTTTTCTTTCAGCGTCGCCTGTAATTTTCCAATAACCATCATTCTTCACAACACTCCACCAACACTCCACAGTTGGTATTCATCGCAACTGTGGGAAGAAGCTCCCCGGCTTTAGCGTCAATTCATTCAATTCATGGTGCGCAACACCTTGAGTCCCTGCGACAGACCGAAGCAAACTACGAAACAGTCAGTAAACCGAGTGAGAGATGTCGGGTTTTGCTCTCAGCGGCAACAGCAACGGCAACGTTCCGTTCTTCACCTTTCCTTTTGTGCGCGCCTTCCCCACTCTCACTCAGATCTCAATCTCCCTTGCCGAGCGCAAGTCGAAGAAGCAGAAGCAGAAGAAAGAGAAGTCGACGAAGATGGCGCGGACTTTGGAGTTGAAGACAAACGACATGGAGACGAACGCGGAGGCGCTGAAGCTGCCGCTGGCGGCGGAGGGCGACGCCAAGCTGACGTTCGCTCAGCTGCGCGAGGTTGCGGGTTCGATGACGGACGGGAAGGCGTTTTCCCTGCGATACATCGATTCGGACGGCGACGAAGTCACGATTGCGAGTGACGCCGACCTGAAGGAGGTGGAGGAGTACATGGAGGACGAGCGCCTGGAGAGCGTCGCGTTGCTGGTGACGCCACAGGCGTCGGCCGCGCGTGCCGCCAGCGCCATGCAGACTCAACTGCGCGGCTTGGTGACCGCCATGACGAAGCTGACGGCCAAGACGAAGACCAAGCCGACGCCCGCCAACGCGATGAACTTGCTGGTGGCCAGTCTGGAGACGATGGACGTGGCGGACGAGGCCGCCGAGCTCGCGACGGTGAAGAAGGAGTTGCTGACAGTGCTCGAAGACGACGAGTTCCGCGCGGTGATCGAGGAACTGAGTGCGAGCGACGAATTCAAGGATCTCGCGGACGCTTTGGTGACCGCCATCTACGAAGAGGACGCGCAGGCGATCGAAGATGTGACCACTGCCCGTTTCGACGAGCTGTTGGTCTTTGCGCAGCGCGTGATGGCGCGGTCCCCGTCGCTGAAGCCGGTGCTGGTGAGCGTGGCCAAGTCGTGTGTGAGTGGCATCGTTCGTTACAATGACGAAGTGATGGCCCGCGATGGATCGGATGCCTCGAGCTCCAGCAGCAGCAGCTCCAGCAGCTGCAGCGATGACCAGGAGACGGTGGACGTGGACGATGTGGTTGCGGATGACACGTCGGTCCACCTTGGCATTATCTGCGATGGTTGCGAGAAGGCGCCGCTGGTCGGTGTGCGCTACAAGTCGCTGGATGTGCCGAACTTTGACTTGTGCGAGGAGTGCGAAGCTAGCGGCAAGTGGGTGAGCCACGAGCCATTTATCAAGATCACGGACCCATCGCGCGCCCCTAAGCAGAAGCGCACGACGGAGTTGGTGCACCCGTTTGTCACGTGCGACGGGTGCGAGATGAGTCCCATTGTGGGCATTCGCTACAAGTCGGAGACAGCGGACGACTTCGACTTGTGCGAGTCCTGCGAGGCGAGCGGGAAGTGGACGGAGACGCACGGTCCGTTCACGAAGATCGAGGAATCCGGTATGATGCACGCGCTGAAGTTCATTTGCCGTCGAGGTGGTAAATTCGGCCACCACGGCAAGTTTGGTCGTCACGGTCACCACGGCAAGTTCGGCCACCACGGCCACCACGGCCACCATGGCAAGTTCGGCCACCACGGTCACCACGGTCACCACGGCCACCATGGGCCCCCGGACTTCTGCGGTCTCCCGCCGCACCACCATGGCCCCCCGGACTTCCGCGGCCCCCCACCGCACCACCACGGGCCTCCGGGTTTCCCAGGCTTCGGACCTCCACCGCACCACGAGGGTCCGCACGGCTTCCCGGGCCATGGCCCCCCGCCGCACCACGGAGGTCCTCCCGGTTTCCCCGGACATGGCCCCCCGCCGCACCACGAAGGCCCTCCCGGTTTCCCAGGACATGGCCCTCCCTGTCGCCGTGGCCACCACGGCCGCGGACCTCCTCCTGACTTCGACCAACGCTGGGGCCAACGCGGACCCCCGTGTGACCCTCGGGCCTTTTTCGGAGGCTTCGACCCGCGCGGAGTAGAGTTCCGTGGTCGCCACGGCCCGCCGTGTCCTCCGGACTTCGAGCACGGTCGCCCTCCGTGCCCCCCAGAATTTGAACGCCCCGGCTGCCGCGGCTTTGGACGTCGTGGCCGCCATATCCGTTTCTCGGGTGACGAGGAACAGGATAAAAGCGGCAGCCCCTGTGGGCCTCGTGGGCGCCACGGCCACCACGGACGTGATCGCTGCCACCGTGATGCCTCCGACCTGGAGGCGCGCTTCATTGAGGATGTAACCATTGAAGATGGCATGATCGTCGAGGCGGGTAAGCCACTGCGCAAGATGTGGAAGCTTGTGAACGATGGCGAGCGCGCTTGGCCCGATGGCTGCTATATGGCCATTCAGCGCGGCAACCCCATGTTTGCGGAAGACAGCGAGGCGACCCGCATCGCGTTGCCTCCTCTCGCTTCTGGTGAGGAGTTCATTGCCGGAGTGGACCTGGTGGCTCCGAAGATGGCTGGACGCTACACCAGCTACTGGCGTGTGTGCGATCCGGCGGACGTGAGCTTTGGCCACCGCTTCTGGATCGACATCGTCGTCGTTGGCGAGACTGTCCCGGAAGCCACTCCCTGCGTCGATGCTCCTGCCAACGAGGAAGATTCGGAGATGAAGGATATCCCAGACGCCATCCCGTGTGCCGAGGCTGCGTCGGACGACGACATTGAGATTATCGAAGCGACGGAAGCGCAAGAAGCGGAGATTGTGGAAGGCGTCGAGGTCGAGGCAGACCGCGTCGATGCGGAGGAGAAGGCGGACTACGAAGAGGCGCTGCAGATGCTGGCGTCGATGGGCTTTGGCGATGCCGAGAAGAACGTGCGCGCGCTGGAGCTGTCGGACGGAAACGTCGGCGGCGCCGTGAACGTGCTGCTGTCGGAGTAAGATGCGCATGTGACCCCAACTCCACCAATTGCTTAACCTGTGGTCCGCTAGTTACCCGCAGCTAGCTAGCGCTATGTGTTAGCCGTTCCAGCAGGAAGGAAACATCCGAAAGCGACAACAAAAAACCACAAGTGAAACTCGAGAAACAACAAGTGCTTCCATGCATGTACTTTGCAATGTCTCGACGTGCCCTCCAGCCCATCGCACCCCCAGAAAACAAGAAACAAGAAACACTACAAGACACGCGAGGCAGCATCCAAGGCGCAGAAAGCGACAGCGAAAACACCAGAAACAAACGCCTCCCTCATTCATATTGCATTCACTGCATAATCTACATCGCAAACACTAAAACAATCAGAAAAAGCTCTTTGAGCAAAACAGAAACGATCTTGTTTGGCGCTACTTTCCATGGTTTAGCCGACCTTGCCGCTCGGAAATCTACTTGCTTGTGCATTTGTGTTGTCAACATGCTGCAGCGCTTGCTAACCTCGCGAAAGAACACCAAGCCACCGCCTTCCTGTGACGTGTGCGTAGTAGTAGTCATGTAAATGCATTCAATTTCTCGTTATATACCTAGCTAATTGGTCGGTTTCTGCTCCGCCCGATGACAGATGGCTACAGCAGGTTCTGAATCGAGAGCGCGTCGCCCGCCAGGAACTTGTTGATGGCGGCCGTGCACTCGGCGTACTTCTCGTGCTGCAGGATGTGGCCGCAGTCGTCGAAGAGCAGCACTTGGCCTCGAGCCTCAGGGGTAAGTTTCTTCTCTAGGATCTCCACGGACGAGACGTCCAGCACGCGGTCGTGCTTGCCCCACATGACCAGCGTCTTCGCGCGGATATTGGGCAGTTGGTCCTCCAGCACGGTCGGGTTCGCCAGCGCGTCACGCACGATCTTCTCCAGCACTGGCAGTTGCTTCGCGCGTTCCGTGGCCACTATTGACGAGACGATGTGCGGGATACGGGCCGGCGCGTAGCTGAGTACCTGGCCCATCTCGATCACGTCTTCGGACGTGTGCGCCAGCAGCAGATTCCGTCCCGTGTCTTCCAGCATCCGCAGCAGCTCGCTCTTCTGGGGCATCGTGATACCCGCCGGGCAGATCATAGTGAGCGATTTCACCCGCTGCGGGTATGTGCCGGCGTACACACCAGCCAACATGCCGCCCATGGAGCAGCCCACGAGGTGGATCCTCTTGTCGGCAGGCACCTCCTTCTCCAGGAACTCGTGCAGTCTTTGCGCCTGGCTGGGCATCGAGTAGTTTGCGATCGCGTCCACCGGCGTGGTGCGGCCCTGGCCGGGCAGGTCTGGGATCAAGACCTTGTAGCGCTTGTCCACGCCGCGCGCCACACGCACCCAGGACTCTTTCATGGAGCTGAAGCCATGCAGGAAGACCACGACGTCTGTGGCCTCCTCGTCCTTGCCGGCGCGCTCGATGTAGCTCCAGTTGTACTGGTCCACGCTGGCGTTCTTGGCCGAGAAGCCCGACACGTACCGCATCACGTCCATCGCCGACATGAAGATGGAGTTGAGCATCTTGTCTGGCCTTGCTCTGTCTGTCTGTCTGTCTGTCTGCCGCCTTGCTCGCTTTTTGAGTAATGGCGACCGTCTTCTGCTGTGATCGATCGATCTGGCCGTTGCAGATTCGCAGAATGTTTGTGGGGGATGGAAAAGCGCCTCGCTTCGATTTCTGATTGGTGAATAAGGAGAGCGGAAAGGAATTAAAGTGTCTGATCTGACTGGTGATTGGTGGATAAGAGGAAAGTAAAGTTCGATTACGCGGTGACCATCATTCTGGTATGTGGATCGGCAAATGTTGACATGCGCTATTCCGCTTGGGCGGATGAGATCGCGATGCAAAAATGGCTCAGGAGGATTCGATTGGCTGTTAAATACCACGCACTTTATTCTGACACGAACAACAACCATGCAGCATTGCTGCATGGACACTGCTACTACTCTGGGGACGCCACATTAAAATGCCAGAACGGCCTCCTGCCCCGCCAATGCGAACGTGAAGCTGAGCTCTTCATCCGCGACGAACTTGTTGAGCACATCGGTGCACTCGTCGGGCTTGTCGCTCGGGATCAGATGCCCGCAGTCGTCAAATACGAGGACGTGCTTCCGTGTGACGTTCAGCTTGTCGTCGAGTACCTTGAGACACGACACGTCCAGCAGCTGGTCCTGCTTGCCCCAGACCAACATGGTCTTGGCGCGGATACTGTGCAGCTCGTCCTCGAGGATCGTCGGGTGCGCGAGGGTGTCCGTCGTCACTTTCTGCAGCACATCCCGCTGTCGTTTGCGCTTGGATAGCGCCAGAGCACGGAATACACGTGGGGCCTGTGCAGGATTCGAGTTCGCTACGTGCTGGTTCCACTCGCCCAAGTCGGTCATTGACGTCTCCGTCGGGCTCAGCATATTCGGCTTGCCCGGGTCTTCTACTTCACTGAGCGTGACGCTCATTGCTGGCGCCGAGATCCCCCAGGGACACATCATGGTGAGGGACTTGACTCGCGTTGGGTGCATCGCAGCGTAGACGCCTGCGATCGTGGCGCCCATGCACGTGCCGACGAGGTGCACTTTGTTGTTGGGGTACAGCTCAGCCTCGAAGAACTCGTGCAGTCGTCTCGCCTGACGAGTTGCCGCGTAATTCATGTGCGTATCATGTGGCGTGGTCTTCCCATGTCCCGGCAGATCTGGAATCACCACGCGATAGCTCTTCGCGAGGCCGCTGGCGACGCGCACCCACGCCTCTTTGGAGGAGCCCAGCCCATGCAGAAACACGACGACCTCTCGACTCTCCGGGTCGTCGGCAGGACGCTCCAAGTAGCTCCAGTGGAACTGGTCCACGGCGGCCGAGTGGGCGGTAAAGCCCTTGCCAAAGCGCATGAGATCCATGCTGTGGTGTGCGAACGCGCCTATCACACGCGAAAATCTCATGTCGCGCTGCTTTTATCAGTCGATGCGTGCTCGACGTGGTGTTTACGGGAATGACGGGCTTTTGGCTGCCGGTGCGGTGGGTCTGGAGCTGATCATGCCGCTGGTTAATTAACTGTAATCCCCCTTCCCTGATGGCGAGTCTCACGGCCGGCTGCACGGCTGGCGGACACTGTTTGCGGGTTGGTGCTGAGCAACTCTGTCGCTTTCTCGCCGCATCATCAAGGTCCCGGATTTTCGCTCTTGCTGTGCCGTGCCGCCTTGACATAGAGGGGGTGGGACCCGGATGTCGACAATCAAACCGGTCGAACCCTGGCGTTCCTGCAAGTTGGTCTCGTCGTTGGGCCGGTTTCGTCGTCGGTTCAGGTCGTTTACGTGCTGAATTCCGGGTCTTTTGCGCGATCTAACGCCAGAACAGGGTATTCACTCGGTACTTACTGTCAATGCAGGAGGACGTTTGGTATCCCCAATGGTCGGGATAGGGTAGCATGGCAATAGTGCTGAAACCTTGCCGCTTCCGAAAAGAACTAAAATGATACGCGGCATATGCGCTGCGTCCGGCTCGCAGCGAATATCGCCAGCCAGTCTGCAGAGCATGTGGCGCGGAGCAGCCATTCCGCTGTGCTCACAGGGATGCGGGGCCGCCCCAATATTCCGCTGTGGTTGAGGCGCCGATCGCGCAACCCCTAATTCATATCAGCGCAAACAGGCCGAACACGAGCCTTCAACCGCCTCCACGTGTTCTCACGGACGCTTCCTGCAAGTGCGGCTTCTTCGTTTGCGAACTTGTCGCAGCAAAGTGGCGTCAGGCTCACCACCACTCTGCTGTTCGCACCAGACCACTGGATGGCGAAGATGAAGGACGACCAGTGATGCCTTATCAGTGCGCTCAGTGTTTACGCCTTGGCGGTTTACTCCGCGGACCTCACCCCTGTGATGACGACGTCGCTGCTGGGCTTCAGCGTGCTGCCTCGATGTTTACGACGCTGGCGTTAAACCTGCTTGATGGATGGGGCGACAGGAGGCAGGCTCCCTTGGCTGACTGTGTAAAGGCCACTCCCCATCGCGCTTTTGTGCTGGCACCTTGATTATCCACGGAAACAGAGCAAGTGGCCACTCTTCCGACAAGGTGGTAATCATGCTGAAGTCCTGAGTCACGCATGGCCTGACAGATATCCAGGGGCGGAAGAAACCCGCGACAGTCAGAGACCCTCTCATCAGTGACCGCGGTCACGGCTGTAGTGTGTCTGGAAGGAATTAACCGAGAAGCTGAGGCCAAATGCGTGGTTTTACGTGTCTAGAAATGCAATGACGTTGTTAACGAATGACCCACGTCCGTCCATCCAGGCATCTCGTCTGTGATCCTTAAAGCGGTGTTTCCTGCCTCGCTCATGGAATCGCACGGTAGATGTAGCGACGTCCGCGACGGTGAAGCATCAGCACCGCGACCAACACCGTGCACACGCAGCCGGTCGCGAAGAACATGAGCGCGTATCCAATAAACGAGTTGTCCACGGACTGCTGCGACGCTGCTGCTGAGGTCACGAATTCCTCAACGGCCAGCGGGAAGGTCGCTCCTTGAGCCTCTGACTCGTCGTCACGGCGCGTGATGTCCTCGGCCGTGTCTTTCACCGGGTGGTCCTTCGCATGGTCCGCGAACGGGACGATGCCGAAGATGGAGCCTCCGTAGATCGGCTTCTCCTCCCAGACCAGCTCCTCGTCGCTGATGTCAGGCTCCACAAACGCGCAGTCGGCCTCAATGCCAAGGTTGTTCTTGCCTCGCACGATCTTGAAGAAGCCGTCCATACCCCAGTAGGTGCCCCACGAGTTGCGCACATGCCAGTACTTGACGCCGTCCTCTTCGCCCCACCCGACCACCTCCACGTCGTGATCGATGTCCATGAAGCCGGTCTTGTCCTCGAGGATGCCGGCCTTGTATTCGTATGTGAACTCGTCGCTGCACGCGATGCCGCACGTGATCGGTCCGCCCTTTATAATCTCCTTCATCATGGCGTGTTCGCCGGCCAAATGGCCGTACCGTTTGGCGCGATAACGCACCATCTTGGTCACGGGGAAACACAGCGGCGTCGTCTTGCTCTGCGGAGTGTACATGCAGCTACAGCATCATAACAGCAAGTCAGTTGGACGTCTCCAAACCAGCTTCGGAAACATATAGCCATCGCAAGACAACGTACTTCATGCAGTAGCCGTGCGGCGGACAGGTGCCGTTCGTGGCCCCGAACTTGGTGTGATCCGTGGCGTTGTACGGCAGACAGGACTCGTCCGGCAGCCCGTAGCGGTGCATGAACTCGTACACGTCGGCCGCCTCTCCGCCATCGCAGCCGACGGACAATCCGTGACCAGGCGCGCAGTTCAGGAAGCTCTGACGGCCGAGCATCACATCGGCACCTTTGAACTTGCGTTGCTTGTTCAGGATCTTGATGCGGTCCTGCGCACTGGACATGGCGCCGTGCGCGAAGCACGAGCCGCAGTATTGCGGGATGTGCTGGTTCCACGACGGCACACAGAACCCGCGCTCGCACCAATCCAGGTGCTCCGGGAAGCGCGCGATCTCTTCTTGTTCGTCCAGGGATAGAGCCGGCAACGCGTGCACCATTGGATGCAGGTGCTCGCGGCCTTTCATCGTGCGCTTGCAGCGACAGCCCTCCTGCTCCGCCGCCGCGCGATGCAGCAGCAAGGCAGAGAGCAGCACAGTCAGCACCACCGCCTTGAACAGCGCTCCGTTGCGACGACTCCACATCTTCCAACGAGCGAAAGCGGTGCTGGGATGCAAGCGGAACGAGGCGAATTCGGAAATGAAGGGGCAGGAGAGCAGACTGCTGGTGGGGCAGGAGCCGTTGGGAACGAATGGCGGATGGCGGTGGGGGAAGGGAGGCAGGAGCGACTGAGCGGTCGCGTCGTTTCCCACGCACGAAGTTGTCAGATCTTCGTTGGCAGGATTCTCTTTTATTCCGACGCCGAGACCTTTCAGGTTTTCGGGGGAAGTTCATCGGAGCTGCTGATTGGTTTCGGGTAGACCGCGTAACTTCAACGTGCAACCTAGTCGAAAACCGCACTTACCGGTAAGTCTACGACGTTAAGTAGTCGTGGCCCAAAATGGCTCGGGTCTTGCCGGGAATAGCACGAGACCTGCTTGTCAATCATCTCACTTCCGTCCCTGCTGTCCACGTGACCGACACGTCCGCTGGCCATGGATCTCGCCCAGAGCAACGAGTTCCACATGCGGCTTGACTGCGCTCGCGAGGAGGTGCTGGACTCCGAATTGCAGCTACACGCGACCAAGAACGAGATCTCACAGGTGCTCGACGCGGCGGAGCATCTCGCCGTGGAAGCGTGCACGCTCGGACTCCGTCGGGGCGAACTGGAGCAGGACGAGGCGGCACTGGTGGAGTCGGAGGCGCTCGCGGTGCAGGGCAAAGTGCTCGCGGAGAAGCGGCTCATGGATGTGGGCGGCTTCGAGTGCGTTGTGCGCATTCTGCGCAAAACCCTGCAGAAGGCCAAGCTGGAGCTGCTGGACACCGAAGGTGGGGCCATTCCTGGCTCATGACAGACGGACAATGTCGAGGCAATTGTTACGTCACAGTCTAATTGCTGCCGATCCTTGTTTCCATGTGCTTCGTGGCAGATGAAACCCGGAGCATCGCACGCGAGGAAGAGCAACTGCGTGCGGAGCTCGTCAGCCTGACCGCCAACCTGAAATTCACAAAGCTGAACGTAATGCGTTTGCAAGAGGAATGCGCCACGGCTGCCACCAACAAGCGCGATACCGACTCGAAGCTGCGCCAGCTGTCCATGTTCCTGCACAAGGCCATCACCACCTCCATGCCCGACCTGGACGACGTACGACCGGCCTCGCCTGCACCGATCGCCCTACAACTCCCAGCCAGCCCCGACGTCACCACCGCGTCCTCCTCCGTCGCCTCCACTCCCATCGTCAGCGGCGGGAAGTAGGCGCATGAGGCGGAATCGCTTCAAGGGTTCCATCACTTTCAAGAGCGCATACTGTACTTGTGTCTGTTTTAGCCAATCAACCTGTGTTTTACTTCATATCGTTACTTCAACACAGATCTTTCGCAGAGTTCAACTCACTCACCATTTTCGTGGTGCAACGAGAGCGCGCGCGCATTTACAGGAAAGCGAGCAACCGCCGCGTCAACGCGCCAGGAAGCGACGCCTCTCTCTCCCATTCCTTAAGAGAGAGCGCTGCCATGGACAAGTACCGTCGAGTGGAGAAGCCCCGGCGTGAGGAGCAGGCTCAGCACGTGGAGGCCAACGAGATCCGCATCACGCAGCAGGGCAAAGTGCGCAACTACATTTCGTACGCCAACGGGCTCTTCGCGGTGCGTTTCTTCGCGCTCTCGATGCTATTCTCGCTAGGATTGCTGCGGGTTTCTGACGTGAAGTGCTGTCGATTTGCGCGGCGCTTCGGACAGGAGAAGAGCGAGCGCGGCGTGATGCTCAAGGCCATGGGCAACGCCATCAGCAAGGCCGTGACGGTGGCGGAGATTCTCAAGCATCGCGTCGCCCATCTGCACCAAGTGACGCAGATCTCGTCCATCGAGACCGTGGACGTGTACGAGCCGCTGGAGGAAGGGCTGGACCGCATCGAGACCAAGCGCCATATCCCTGGGATCTCCATCCAGCTGTCGCTGGACGAGTTGGATCGCGACGACCCTGGTTATCAGAGCCCCATCCCGGTAGACCAAGTGTCTCCATCGTCTTTTTCGTATCACGATGACCGCGAATACAGGAAGTCGCGCGGCCACGGAAAACGGGCATCCGGACGGAGTGGTGGTCGTGGTGGAGCTGCTGTGGGTCCTCCGGCTTCGGCGGTTGCCGATGCAGTTGCCGCCGCTGCTATTGGCGCTGAGGAAGAAAGAGACGCTATGCGAACGGAAGAAGCACTGGGAGGACATCAGACGCCTGGAGAAGATGAAGAGAAAACAACGGCAGCTCATGGCAAGCGCAGTAGAGGGCGAGGGCGAGGGCGTGGAGGTAGCAACGGCGGTCGAGGCGGTCGGAAAGCGCGTGGAGAGAGTCCGACTCTTGCTGACACAAGCAGCGAGAGCGTGCCCAGCGCAGAAGCGGAGTCGGAGAGTGCAGCGAAGCAGCAAGTAGATGGCGAGGGTGTGCCGAAGTCCTCGGGCCGGAAATCCAACCGTGGACGGAAACCGGCGAAACGAGAGGTGAGCGGAGAAGGCTATAGCGACGAGAGCAAGCCGCCGGCTGAGGAGGATGAAGCTCGCGATAACGACCGAATGATGGGTCGAGGGGGGCGAGGAGGCCGCGGGCGGCATTCTGGTCGTGGCCGCAGTCGAGGCCGGGGTCGTGGCCGTGGAGGACGTGGCGACGACAAAGGGCACGACGGAGCGCCTGCAGCAACGGCTGCTGCTGCTATAGAGGTTGTCGCTGCCATCGAATAGCAAGTGCCGTGCAATGCGCCGACTCGTGTTGGCTTGGTGTTGGTGAGTTGGGAGTGCTCCTTGCTGCGGAGGAGAGTCGGGTGCCGATGCTGGTGATCTCATTGTTAATGCCGTGAAGAACATTTCCAGAGGAAGGGATGGATCAAGGACGTATACGAGGTCATCGCGGCCAGCCGAAGATGAACAAGAACAAGACAGACAAACAAACACAAGAAAACGGTAACGAATGAAGAAAAATCCCTGCATGAGTATCGGCGTACGCCTGTGGCTTCCTGTAGGCCTCGACGGAAGCAAACGGAGGCCAAGTCCAGCCAACAATATCGACAACGTCGCAATACGCTGGCGACTCGACGGATGGTTTGGGATAGCAAGCATGAAGGTGGAGGCATGCATGGAGACGAGGTAAGACCAACCAGACGGTTCGACGCACAGGCTAATACTAATGATATTGTCAGCAGTGACGCGGCCACGAACAGCACAGACGCACACGCTTCCCGTCCAGCAGCCTCTGGAGCGTACAGCCAAACCGTAACGTGCTATTCTTTCATCGTCCGTCTACACAGCGGGAACTAGCAAGAGGAACCGCTCCAGGTTGCCAAATGTCAAGGCCGCCAGCGAGCTGCAACAGGTCCTCGCTCTGCGCTTCATCTTGCTGTCTCCGTTGTGTGGCCGTCTACTGGCGCTGCTGCCGCTGACCACGGCCGCCACCGCCGCCGCCACCACGACGGGGACGGAAACCGCCACGGCCGCCCTGGTTACCGCCACGACCGCCACCGCTGGCGCCGCTGAAGCCACCGCGGCCACCACCGCCGCGACGCTCACCGCCACCACGACGGTTGCCCCACTCTTCCTTGCCCGTGCCGGACCGCAGATCCATCATGCGCTCGTTGTTCTCCACGATCTGCGACAGCTTGTCCGAGTACTGCAACGCCAGCGTCTGCAGCGTCGAGCGCTCCGTCTTGTGCAGTACGATGGCCTCCGACGACTGGTCCCAGGCGCCCTGCAGCTCCTCGTTGATCATCATCTTGGACACCACGCTGTGCACCGTCTTGTCGTCCAACGCGAACATCTCCGTCAGGCGCGCGAGGCTCACCGAGTCGTACTCGGCGCTGAAGGCCAGCAGGTACGTGCGCAAAGCCTCCACCTGGATCTTGTGCTGCACCATCGTCTTCACGCGCTGACTCACGTTCACGCCTGGGAACAGGTCCCACACGGGCAGACCGACCAGCAGCTCGGCGCTCTTGCGCCACGAGCCCTGCGCCAGCAGCTTGGCGGCCGCCACCACGTGGTCACGCGGGTTCTCCGGCGGACCCTCGAACACCAAACGTTCGTGGAACTCGAGCAGCTTGCGGAAGGCCTTCGACACCATGCGCTTGCGGTCCGACAGACGCGAGTTCACCATGTTGGGCACCTCCAGCAGCATGGCGCTCACCAGGTGGCACGTCTCCAGCAGATCCAAGTTGATGTGCATGTGGTACGGCACCTGGCGACGGCGCTCGAGACGCTCCTGCTCCAGGTCGCGCTCGCCGTAGCGGAACGACTGCAGGCCCTGAGCCAGCAGCTCCTTGGTGCGCGAGCCCGTGCAGATCTCCGAGAGACAAGCGTGCGCCTCCCAGATGAGGCCGCAGCGGAAGGCACACAGCCCCAGCTGCGCCATCATGCGGTTGAACAGGATCTGCGTGGGGATGTCGGCGTCCGTGATGTTGTCCTGGATGTGCGACATCAGCAGCAGGTCGCGCGCCTCGTGGAAGCGGTCGTGCAGCGCGTGGTGGTAGATGCGGCACAGCATGGCGCGCGTCTTGGCGCGGATATCGCCGTGCTGGAACACGAAGCGGCACACCTCACGCAGCTGCTTCTCGGCGTCCACAGCCTTCACCTCCACGGTAGGCTGGCCCATGATCGAGCCAGGGTGCGTGGTCGCCGCGTCAAACTCCGCCAGCTTCGTGGCGTTGGAGCTGGTGCACGCCGGGTGGAGCATCACCGGGTCGCCGAAGGCCGCGCGCTTGGCCTGCGCCTCGAACAGCGCCGTGGCCACCGACTCGTGCTTGTAGTACATGAGCTCGGCACGCACAAGCGCCACAGTGGCGGCGCGCTCCAGGTCGTGCTTGCGAGTGTAGAACGTCTGCACGCGCTCGGCCACCTCGATCAGCAGGTTCTCGTCGAACAGACGAGCCACGTACTCGCTCGTGTGCGGGTCCGTCTGCTGCAGACTCTTGGTGTACTCCTCGGTGAGGCGCTCCACGAAGGCCGCGAGGTCGCCAGAGACCTTGATCGTGCCCTTCTTGCCGGCCTTGGGCAACGTGTCCACGAAGTTCAAGTCCTCCTCCTCGTCCTCGGCCGCAGCGGCCGCAGCCTGCGCAGCCGTCGTGTTCTCGCGACCAGCACGCAGGATGTCCGCCTGGTCCTCCGACGTCAACGGCGCCAGCGAGAACTCCGGGTTCTTCTCCAGCAGCGTCAGGATGGTAGCCACACTGGCCTGCGCCTGCTTCCAGTGACGCGCCGACATGACGCGATCGATCTTCGTGGACGAGTCGAAGAGCGACGTGCCCACCAGGTACATGGTGGCCACCACCTGGCGCGCAGGGCCCAGGCGCCGCGCGTAGTTGGCCAGCTTCCGCAGGATGTTGAGCTGCTCCGAGAGGTCCGTGCCCTTCTTGCCACGCATGGCCACCACCTCCTTCACGCGGCGGTCGAACTGGCTCGGAGACAGCTTCAGCTCCTCCTCCACCGCGGCCTGCTTCACCTCGTCGTCGTCCGATCCGCGACGCGTCACGTCGCGCTGCTTGGCCGTCCTGGGGCCCCTCACCGCCTTCGTCTTGGTCACTGGCGTCTGCTTGAGCCATTTCGCACGGCCCTTCGGCATGTTGTCGTCGTCTTCCGAGGACGAGGACGACTCCGACGACTTGCTCGGCCACGAATCGTCATCGCTCGAGTCCTCGTCGTCGTCCTCTCCCGACTTGGCCTCCACACTGGACGCCTCCTCCGACGACGCCGCCTCGGACGACTCCGCCTCCGACTTGGACTCCTCGCTGCTGTCCTCGTCCGACTCCTCCTCCGACGACGACGACTCCTCCGACGAAGACGAGGACTCCTCCTCGCTCGAGTCCACCGGGTTCTTGCGGAAGTCCTCGACCTGCGCCTTGATCGGCTCCAGGTGCTTCTTGAGCTTGCCCTTCATGCGGATCAGCGCCTTGCTGTTCTCCTTGTTCATCTTCTTCTGCTCCGCCTTGTTCTTCACCTTCTCGGCCAGGAAGTCCTCGAGCGCCACCATCGTGCGCAGGTAGAACGGCGGCAGCGTCTTCTGCGCCGCCAGCACGTTCTTGGCCTTGTCCTGGTGCTTGGCCAGCGCGTCGAACTCCGACAGGATCTGCGTCCAGTCGTTGATCTTGATGTGGTTGCGGATGGACAGACAGCACTTCTCCATGTTCTCCAGCGCCTTGTCCTTGGCGCTCTTCACCACGCGCACCTCCTCCTCGCTGTCCGAGTCCGACTGCACGGCCCAGCGCGAGGCCGCGCGCTGCTGCTGCTGCTGCGACGTCTCCACGTCCGACACGTCCGACACGTCGCTCTCCTCCTCGGAGGAGGAGCCTCCTGCCCAGAACCGGCTCGCCATGGTTGCTGCGATCTGCGGGGCGTTCGAGCGAGCGGGGCGATGGATTGAGCGCGCGAGCTTCCAGGGATTCTCCCGTTTGTTTGGCTCGGAGTTGGCTCCGGCTCGGTCCCAATCGCTCGTGGCCACTCAACTGGTGCTGAAGGAGTCAGCACCGGTATACCGGTAGAGTCCTCCTCATCGTGATCATCTACCGGTAGATGTACCGGTACCAGCTGGATTATTTTGGGTTTTCGTTCATGTACTGTAGTTGGCGTTTTGGGGGGATTTGGCCGCGTCATCTTCAACGTGACGCGCCCGCATCAAGCGAGAGCCGATCATGTCAATCGATCATTTCTGAAGTTGATGTGGTTCCTATTTGACTAGCAAAACTGATGGGGCTGGCTGCGACCAAACGAAGCAGCTACTATCTATTCCTCGGGCGAGAACGGCTCCGTATGCGTCGCGTTTCCCGGCGACCGGAGGAACGTGACGCCCAGCGCCGGTGTGTCCATGAGCGACGAGTAGGTCTGGCGTCCGTTTGCCTTGCCGCTCACGACGCCAGCCTCCAGCGCCAGCTCGGCGCGTCGCTTCTGCTCGCGGTCGTGCTCGTACTTGCGCAGATAAGCCGTCAACGGGAAGAGCGCGAGGCAAAGCAGCAGCGACGAGCTGTTCACGACCGTCAGGTCGCCCGCGAAGAGCAGATTCGACAGGTATACGGCCGGATACTCGGCGAGGCTGATGACGGAGCCGATGGAGAAGACGATGCCCATGAGCGAGCCGAGGTTCTTGAGCCCAAACGTCTTGGCCGTGAAGGCCGAGACGATGGCGTAGAGGAATGCGCGGAAGGCCGTGAAGATGAAGAAGGCTGCGCATTGCACCGGCAAACTGGGCACAAGCACCAGCACATTGTACAGCACGCCCAATACATTGGTGAACAGCAGCGCCTTGGCCAGACCGCGGGTCTCCACGAGGTAGTCGATGGACGGCACGAAGAGGAAGCCCATGGGCAGCACGAAGCTGAACACCTTGGTGTACAGGAAGTCGTGCGCTTGGTCCCCGTAATTCTCCAGCAGCTTGTTGGCCGTGCCGATGTATACAGTCGCTCGCAGCACTTGGATGCCCGCGTATATCACGATATACGCGAACTCGAACGACCTCATCTGCTTCGAGATGGCTACGTCCACAAGCCGGAACGCCGCCTTGTCTTCCTGGCCGGGCGTAAGCGGAGGCGTCCACTTCACGGCGATCGCGTCTTCTGCCTGGACAGCCACACTGCCATACGAGTCCTGGCCGTTCGCAGTGCCATTAACCAGCAATGGCTCAAGCTGTAGAGCAGCCACTGCCGGCGTCAAGACCTTGCTGTTCGCCTTGCGATGCGACCGCAGACTCTTCTCGTTCAGGCCCCAGAGGAAAATGAGCACCAAGTAGAGGGCGGCCGACAGCACCGCCAGCGCCAAGAAGAGCTGTCTCCGTGGCACGCCGAAGTGTTCGTGTACTGCGTAAAGCACCAGGAAGACGACGCTGCTGCCGTCAAAGAGGCAGCTGATGGCCGCGAGGATGGCGGTCTGGTAGCGCATGATGAGGAAGCTCGAGGGATATGACGACATCATGGTGATGCTGCCGCCGAAGGCGATGAGTACGTAGGCTGGCACGAACACGTCGAAGCTCTTGGAGTCCGCGAGCGCCAGCAGCGTCAGCCCCGAAACCTCCACGACCGCAGCCAGCGCCGTGGCCACGCGCGGCCCCGCACGATCCAGGAAGATTCCCACAGGCAACGCGCCGGCATTCATGACCACGGACGCCACGGCGAAGATGAGGTTCAAGCGGTTCTCCTGCGCCACGCACGGGCGGCCGTCGTCGCACAGCTCGAGGTATTGACCCTCTGCCTGTAGCATGAGCAGCAGCGGCGCCCAGCCGAAGATCAGCCCCGTGAGCAGCAGGTCGGACGCCAGCACCGTCAGGACTAGCGCGATCCGCTTGGGCGCGATGCGGCGCGACGCAGTCGGAGCCATGGCTAGTGACGGAACTGCAGCAGGATGGGAAGTGAGTGGGTGGAGTGACACGCTAACTGCTTGGGTCCATCTATCTCTTTTCCCATTTCGCATTCAGGGTTCGCTTCCCATTCACTCGCATTCACTCACGTTCAGTGCTTGCATGCACTGCCATTCGGGATGCGTAGCTGCTAAACAGAGGTAATATATCGCTTAAAGCGAGAAAATAGAAGTGGATAGATAGTTAGGTCCGTAAACCAAGGTGAAACCTTCGTGGTACAAGCGATATGTGGCGCTAGCGTAACATGTAAACCAACGGAACCAAGGTTCCAGTCACATGTGACAGAACATGGGCCCTTTGCTTCGACAACCACGGTACGTCTCTGCGAAACATCAAATCACTGATCCGTCATCATCATTTACCGGTACGTGCAGGGATGGCGGCCAAGGTGGTGGAAGCAGGGGGGTACACGCTGCACCTGCGCTGCGTCGCTGGCGTGGAGTCCTGCTGCTACGTGGACTCTGTGGATGTGGCGTTCGACCTGGGGTGCATCGTGGACAACGTGGTGAACAAGTCCAATGTGTTCATCACGCACGGCCACACCGACCACATCAGCGCCTTCGTGGCTCACGCTGCGCGTCGTGCCTTGCAGCAGATGAAGCCTGCCAAGTATCACGTGCCAGCCCACCTCGCCCCACACCTAGAGAGCATCCTGCAGAGCACGGCGGCCATGCAGGGGGACGAGCGCTTTGCGGCGCAGATCGTGCCCATGCACGCCTTCGACGAGGTGCAGATTTCGTCCAAGTGGGTCGTACGTGCCGTGCCTACGACCCACCGAGTACCCAGCCTGGGCTACATTCTGTATCAGAAGAGAACGAAGTTGAGACCGGAGTATGCACTACTGGAAGGCCGTGAGATCGCGGCTCTGAGGCTTGCTGGTAATGAGGTCACGAGCACTCAGCTGTCTCCGGAGGTCGCGTACACGGGCGACACCACCATCGAGACGTTCGCACCGCCGGGAAATGCAGAAGACGACACTGCAGTGCACGATCTATTGCGGGTCAAAGTGCTCATAACAGAGGTACGATACGGCATAATTTGCATCATAAGTTGCGTTCGATATGCTGAAAATGATGTGATGCTGGCCATGCAGGCGACATATGCGGACGACAAAATGACGGTGGAAGACGCGGTTTCGCGCGGACACATGCACCTCGACCAGGTATATGCACTTGCTTCGTGGCGTAAAGATTTGCATTGCAGTGTGGTTTAACGTTCGTTCATCCACATGGGTTGTTTCCGCATAGATTGCAACCCACGAGCATTGGTTTCGGCAAGTGGGCACACTCGTGTTAGTCCACTTTTCAGCGCGGTTTTCCTCCGACTATCTGGAGAAATGTATTCAGAGTCGCCTGCCGCCTGCACTCAAAGAGAAGACGGTGTTGGGCTGTTGATACACTGCACTGCATGGACAGGTGACGCTGTGCGCGTTTTCGCTTTGCAGCATTAGGTTCGATCAGTGCCGCGAAAAAGAAGTAAGCATAAGCTTAACTTTACTTGAAGTATCCGGCAACACTGCTGCCTCTTTTTGCGAATAAGTTCGGACGAATGCGATCGCCGATGCGCTCAAGTCTTATCCACCCACATCTGAAGTGCGCTGTATCATTCAGAACAACGCGTAAATGCAAATGCGCAAACGCGCTATCGGATATAATAGTTGCATGTCGAACATGACGTGGTTCTTGTATTTGCGCTGTCCAATATCTGGATGCAAGGATGCTGGATTCCATTTCTCCGAGCTATTATGACAATAAATAAGGGGTGGCTACTAAACTGACGGAGTACATGCATCTAAGTCGAGGAGCTCCAGAACTCCGAGAAGTTGCGGAGCGGAATGGGGCGCGACGCGCGCAGCACGAGGATCTCGTCGCGCATCAGCATCGGCATGGGCGCGGGCGAGCGGTCCAGCGCTTCCGCCTCTGCCACCTGCACGTCTTCGCTGAAGCGCACGCGGCGCTTGGAGGTCTTCGCGGCCTTGACTGGCGACGGCACCTGCGGTTGCTGGAGGGGCATGGCCGACGCGTCGAACACACGGTCTGCGTTGGCGTTGGCTTGCTGCCGCACCTTGCATCGGCGCTGGCGCGAGATCTTGTCGTTCGCTCGCTCGATCTTCTCCAGAACGTTCAGCGCGCGCTCCCACTGGTTCTGCAGACACAGCGCCAGCGCGTGGCGTCGCGAGTTCTGGATGAACGTGATGGCGTACTGGATGTTGCCGCAGGCCAGCACGAACGGCGACACGGCCTCCTCTGCCTGCATCCGCTGGAGCTTCTGGTGCTGGGCGATCACAACGGCGGCGGCGACCACGGCGCTCGCGGCGCGCGGCGAGTGCGGAGACGCCGCGCTCACCTGCTTGCTGACCTTGCGAAGCCGGAGGTCGTCGGCGCCAGCGACGTCGCTGCTGCGAGCGCGCTTGAGGAGCTGTCCTCGGGCGGCGACCGGCGACACGGGGATGAGGCACGAGGAGCTCATATCGGCGGGTCTGGACGCTGGGGTATCGG
>MBAC02002261.1:0-43164 GCA_001712635.2 Nothophytophthora sp. Chile5 | reverse complement strand
CGGCCGGTCTTCGTGCCGGGCTCGCCTTCCTTCAGTTTCTTGCGGAATGGCGCCGGTTGCTCCTCTTCGGCACTGCTGCTGCTGCTGCTCACGGCGGCAGTTAGCTGCTGCTTCATCTCCTCCACGACCTGCTTGGCTTCCTCTTCAGCCGGCGGGTGGTGGTCATCCTCCGCCTCCTCCTCATGGTTCATCTCGACCGCACGTCTCTAAAGAGGTCAAACACCAGCAACATGAGTGAATACCGCGGATGATCAAGTCGAACAAAGCGAGAGATCCCCCAAGCCCCTGGAGCCGAAAATGGTATCGATCGACGCGAGAAGCACTTGCGCATCGACAGGGACCGGTCTGGGTTCGCTATTCGCAGCGGATGAAGCAGGAGAAATGCACGAAGACGCACCTTTCGCGCCATTTTCGGTAGCTGACTTGCTTCTTGTCTCTTCCGCCGACCAAAACACTCACTGACAGACACGTTCGTTGACCCCGCAAATTATTTGTGGGGGAAAATAGACCAGACGACACAACTGGGTCGCTTCGGTTAAGTCCGATCTACCGTTAAGTTCGAGGATGGAGTAAGTTTGCGCGATCTTGGCGGTTTCGTATTCTCGCGTGACGCGCATGACGTGGCTTCAACAGCTCCGTAGTCTATTTGCAAGGTTGAGCACAAAAGCAAAGCGCCATTTTGGGCAACTCAATCTCCGACGCCGCTTCTTTCTCCACGTTGTTCGACAGGTTTATGAAAATTAATAGCCACTTCTCGCTGTGACCGCTTTTCTTCACGACGACGACGAAGGCGCTGTCACTGACAGCGTGACGGCGCGTGTGCTGCCCGAGAAGAGCTTGTGGGGGACATTCGCCAGTTGGTTGCGCTCCGTGGTGACCGCCGGCTGCACGACAATGGGGACCTGCCACTGGAAGCTTTGTCGCTGCGACGTGGCATCCTTCGGGTCGTCAGGCGAAGCGCCAGCCGAGAACTCGAAGCGCAACAGCCACTGGAAGCGCACGAGGTCCGTGCGGATCGTGGGCAGCGCATCGTGCGGGATACAGAAGCGCACATTGGTCTGCAGCACGCCCAACGTGCGTTCGCGGAAGCTGCCGAACACCTTGGACTGCACCACCCGATCCGGATCCAGCGCCATGGAAGACAGCGTCTCCTCGAGACACAGCGTGGCTGCCACCTCGTAGCACGGGATGCTGGCACGTGTGAAGTCGAAGACGCCGAGTAGGACCTCCCCAGGCTGATAGAACTGCTTGGTGAGCAGGAAACGAACCAGATGGCTGATGTCTTTGCCAATCGTGAAGATGCTCGTCTGCGCCCGTTGCATCTGCTCCGTCTCGACTCGGCCATGCATGAGCGAAGGCCGCAGCTCGAACGCGATCTCGCTGCCGTTGCGAACCCCAACAGGCGCTGGCGCGAAGGACACAGTGCGGTCTAGTCGACCCACTCGGCTGGTCCCGCCCACGATTTGAGAATCCTTGGTCGGGGCATCGCCTCCTGAACCCGTGCCGCTGCTGTTGTTGCTGCTGCTGTGAATTGCCGCGATCTTGTTGGCGCTAGCGAGCGTGCTGGGCTCGAAGAAATACTCCGAAGCGTACACTTCGAAGGGCAGGTGAACCGACACCGGCTTACTGCCAGGCATGCCGCATTGCGCCGTGATGGACACCACGTAGAACACTCTCGCCGACGAGCCGCGAAACGTCGGACACACGTTCTCGGGCAAAGCGATGGCGAATTCGCGCGTGCAACGCTCTGCCGTCTCCTCCCGCGCTGCAGCCGCCAGCGAAGTCACATCAACGGCCCCTTCATTACTCGCAGTAGCTGCTGCGAGCTCGGATGTCGTGGGAGCAATGTTGATATCCGAGAGAAGAACCGACGGCGCCGATCGGAAGATACACGTGCCTGTGTCGCCCGAGAAGTTGCGCACATCGGGCAGAGACGCCCCCATCTTGTCGAACAGGAAGACGTCCTCCGACAGCTTGCGCTCCAGCTGGGACCGCTCTTCTTGCGAAGCGGCGCGTGGCGACTGCACCTGCATCACCGGCAGCGTCAGCAGATTGCTGTCTACGGTGACGTGGCCGTGCACTTGAGCGACGACATGGACGATCTCTGTGCGCGCGTCTGGGATCTCCTGGTGGCTGACCAGTTGCACTACGCCCTTGACAACGCCCCCGGGACGGAAGTAGCGGCTGGCGAGTCGCGCCACGAGCACATTGCCTTCCTGCGGCGGCAGCGTGTGGTCGATCGCCATTTTCGCTGGGATGGCGTTCGAAGGGAGCTAGTGGGCATTAGGTTCGAATGCGCACGTAGCCGGAGGCGATCGGTTAGGTGCGATTTGAATCTGGCGCGGCAAGCGACATGCGAACCTTCTGGGAGGACACAGCAGAAACAAAATGAAACGCTTCAAGCTTTTTTGACAACATTTGAGGACGGCAAATTTAACTGTAACAAATGTGTGGGGCTGCAGAAATCACTCGTCTTTTCGTGCGCCATGTTTGGTGGCAGGTCGCATCAGCCACCACCAGCCCGCTCGGATCTCCCGTTGTTCTCTTCAACCGTGTCCAGGCTGGTTGCTGACCGTTGGAGAACCAGCACCGCCCAGTGATGCCTCTCCCACAAAAAAGAGTGTATCCATCTCCAATCATGAAATTAATCAAGATCTCAATTCTGCGAGCAGTATGAAAGAATAAGAAATCAGAGGTTCATTAGACATCTCCTACTAAGTACCGGTACACGTACACTTTTATTCATACTGCAATATAGAGGCAAAAAGGTTTAATTTTCATGTTTCAAAGATATCGGATTTTAATACTTACTCTGCATAGCGCTCCCATGACTCAAGCTGAAGCTGCGACAACATCACCTGCTTCTCTTGCCTCCATGCTGGCATTCCCGCTTTACTCAACGCAGACCGAAGCAATCCCAGAGGACACCGCGATCGATCAATGGCACCAGTACGTCTGAGCGTCGATCCTTCCCCGAGACCGGGAAGCCCAGCGTTCACCGCTTCAACACTCATTGTATGCATTATCCAAATGTGTTGCTGTAGGCAGCTAGCAGCACCAGCAGTGAGCCCGAGAAGGGGCTCGCACCAGAGCAGCCACCGAGCAGCAAGCCAAACGACATCGAGCCATTCCGCAAGAAACTGAAGGAAGGCGAGCCCGGCACGAAGACCGGCCGACCGCTGCGTCTGTATGCCGACGGCATCTTCGACCTCTTCCACTTCGGCCACGCCAAGGCGCTGCAGCAGTGCAAGGAGGCCTACCCGAACACGTACCTGCTCGTGGGCTGCTGCAGTGACGCCATCACGCACGAACTCAAGGGCCGCACCGTCATGTCGGACGTGGAGCGCTACGAGTCGCTGCGTCACTGCAGGTGGGTGGACGAGGTGGTGGAGGACGCGCCGTGGGTGGTCACGGACGACTTCCTGGAGAAGCACCAGATCGACTACGTGTGCCATGACGCGCTGCCGTACTCGGACGCGTCCGGCGCGTCGTCGGAAGGCGACGTGTACGCGCGCATCAAGGCCATGGGCAAGTTCCTGGAGACGCGGCGCACGGACGGCATCTCGACGTCGGACCTGATCATCCGCATCATCGCCGAGTACGACACGTTCATCCGTCGCAACTTGCAGCGCGGCTACACGGGCAAAGACATGAACGTGCCGTTCATCAAGGAGAAGACCATCAAGTTCGACATGGCCGTGGACAAAGTGCGCAATGACGTCGACGTGTTCGTGCACAAGTGGATCAACAAGGCGGACGAGATGCAGCACGGCTTCCTCGACCTCTTCAGCAAGGAAGGTCGTCTGGTAAGTGCCCTCATTCCATGCGGAAATGCACGAGGAATCTCTTCTGACGTTGTATATTCGGTGATGCTACAGCGAACGTCGTTCCGGAAACGCCGAAAGGTGATCAAGGAGCGGCTGTCCGAGCGCATGTCGGAGATGGCGCGGGAAGGACTGTGCTAAGAGAAGCACAGGCCGAGCAGCAGCAGTGGACGGTCTCCAGCTCCGACGCTGTGGGGTGGAGTCCATGGACGACGTTCCGTGCATTTGTGCATTTTGCATTCTATGGCGCTTCCTCATGCATTAATCTACCGAGAAATGAACAGGATATGCCTCTTTCTCTACGTGTATCCGTGCTGCTTCATCCCGTGTGTGGCCACGTTAAGCACGACGCGTGCGTTGCCTGCAGAAGTGACGCGCGTGACCTCGCGACTGTCGCCCTGAGCCACGAACTTGGAGTCGAAGTATTCCGGCGGCGAGCCGGTGAGCCACGCCACGAATTGCTGCATCTTCGACGAAGAGAGCGGCCGGAACAGCGGCACTTCGCGTACAGCGCAGCCTGGCGTCACGGGGAACGCCACGGAGCCGTAGCCGCGCACCACATCGCGGCCGAACGCGTCCAGTCCGTAGAAGCTGAGCACCAGTCGCGGCCAGCCGAACGGATTCGTGGTCTTGAAGGACACGTCGATGGGGAAGTTGAGCAGGATGGCGTCCTCCTGGTTGGACTGGTACGCGATCTGCGAGAGCCCGTTCTCCGCCCCCTAGAGCATGAGGCGAACATGCGCTGCAGTTGAGCCAACAAGAGCTGGAAGCAACAGCAGGAGAGGAGCAGGAGACGTACGTGAAGCACGCGCCAGTCGACGCCGTAGGTGATGGCGTATCGGCAGTACACGTTGCTCACGCCCGGATACTACAGACCAAGACGCAGTACATGGGCTGTGAGGTCAGTTTGTGTGAACCTTCGTGCAGCAATGGCGACTGATGGAGCCGTTCCGGTGCACGGCCGAACGAACGCACGTGGACACTCTCGACTTGGCCGGAGCAGATGACCTGGAACCCGGCGGCGGGCTGCGCTACGGGGATGGGTGCCACCACCGCCGTCGAGTCCGCGCCCTTGTCATCCAGAACCGAGGATTTGCTCAGTCGTAGCCGCGCCAGAGCCTTCGCTACGGCGTCGTCACTAGCGGCAGGCGCCGCCATGTTGCTTCGGTCCGTTAGATCCATTTTGTTCCGCGTCGCTTCACATCACCGCGAGGTTTTATTCAGAAGGTAGATACCGGTGTTACCGATGTGATACCGATAACATGCACGGTATGCGGCGGTGATTGCCCCCCACAAAAGGAAAGCCGAGCCAACCACCAAACGCCAAACGAATCCTCAGTCCAGATGGAGACGACGGACGAGCGCGCGCTGCGCCGCGAGCTGGAGGCACTGGCCAAGAAGCGTGAGGCGCTGGATGCACCGAGTACGTCCATGTCTATCCATCCGCGAATTTTTAGCCCGATGGGCGCCATTTTGACGGCGCAATACGAGTTGCAAAACCACTGACTGGGTTGGATATTGCGATCTTGCGCTGGTTCTGCTTGGTTTTCCGCCGTTTGCAGATCGACGGACCTCTGGAGCTTCGATTGGCGCGCTGGTTGGCCGACGGGACATGTTGACGCGGCTTGGCAACGACTCAACGCGAGCTGGTGGAGCTGGACGTCGCGAGCAGCTCAAGGAGAACGGCGGACGAGGAAATGCTGCGCGGCGACTGGGGAAGCGCGATAATGACCGCTCCGACGCGTTCAACGGCACACAGAGCAACACGACGAAGCGGCAGCGTCTGCACTCGGCGGTGGCCAGGCCTGGGAGCTCCCACAACGACAACAGCGAGAGGACGGAAAGGCGGGTCGAACCGGCTCCGACGGCTTCGGAAGGCAGCGCGCGAGCCCAACAGCGGAAGCAGCGCGCCGTGGCGCCGTATGCGCAGAAAGACGGCATCGCACGCAGTCGCCGCATGTTCGGGGCGTTGATGGGTCACCTGGGCAAGGCCAAGCAGCGCATCGAGAAGGACACGGACCTGTTCAAGCGCCAGGACTCGAAGCAGCAGGAGGCGGAGCAGAAGGAGAAGCAGCAGAGCCAGACGCTGGAGAGTCGGGCTCGACACGAAGCCAAGGTGACGCGGCTGGAAGCGCTGCTGGAGCGGACGGAGCTGGATCGTAGCGAGCAGTTGGCGCGCGCCAAGCTGGAGCATCTGCAGATGGTGCGCAAGAGCGCTAGTCAATCCAAGTTCCTGGTGACGGTGGCGTCTCCACCGCTGTACTACCGGCCGTCCAAGCACACGAAGGAGACGGAGGAGCTGGTGGCTGCGTCCATAGAAGCCCACGAAGCCAAGATGCAGAGCAGCGCTCGCCGTCACTCGACTCTGCTGCAGAAGCTGGAGACGGAGTTTGAAGGCAAATTGGCTCAGCTTCGTGAAGAGTTGGAGGAGGCGAAGAACGAAGGGAAGCAGGAGACAGAGACGGCTGCGAAAAGCCTCAACGGGAGGACGGAGGAGGACGCCAGCAGCTCTCCGAAAGAGCAGGACGAGGACATGGCGCCAGCTTCTCGTGATAGCGACAAGGGCAGTGTGTCGGGGAGCGACATGGAAGACGACATCTCCATGGTGGAAGCTAACAACATCAGCCACAGTCCGAAGGATGCTGCTGTGGCAGTCGAACCCGAAGAACTCAATGGAGAGAGAGGCACAGATGATGGAGAATCCAAGGAGCAGCAGCACGCAAGATCCATAAGTCCGGCGACTCACGAGGAGGGATCCTATCAGGAAGATCCCAGCGAGACGAAGATGGCGTCGCCGTCTCACAAGGAGAAAGATCACCTGATAAAACCGAGTCCGGCGAGTCCGAGGATGAAGCAACAGCCGAAGGAGGTCAGTGAAGTGAAGCCGGAGCCTGCAGTTCAATCATCAAGCCCACTGAAGGACGAAGAAGTTGGTGAAGACGCCAAGGCGAAGCCTGAAGACAGCACCGTCGGGCTGGAAACCCCAGTGAAGGTGAAGAAGGCGCCGGTAGTCAACGCTAGCAACATGAAGGTGGCGGAGCTGAAGAAGGAGCTGAAGAAGCGCGGCCTGGACGTCAAAGGCCTCAAGGCGACTCTCCTGCAGCGGCTCGAGGCAGCACTACAGGAAGAAGCCGAGGCCTAGATAAGTTACGCGACGGGGGGAACCGAGAGAGCTCGACCATCCGCTATGCCAACAATGTACTGCAGGTTCCCAGCCAGGCGGGCGTCAAGTGGCTTTGTTCTGCTGAGGCACCCGCTTCTTATTGGCTTCAGACGTCGGAAAGGCGGCGGCATGCAAGGACGGAGGCCGCCGCCAGCTCACGCTCTCTTCCCGACACCTCGGAAAGTGCAGCCTTTCCCCAGGATCCAGCCCACAATCGAGAAAGGCCGGCTTGGAACGGAACGGAAGCAAGCGGAGGAGATGGAGTCCCGTTCATTTCGGAGGACGCGAGCCCACGCAGCCCCAGTCGCCTCAAGACCAAGGATGGAGCGCGATCGTTGGCAGCCGCGCGAAGAACCCGCCGCAGTCGCCGCCATGGAGTGTTGCCGCAATGCCAGCTGCCAGTGCAGCCAATGCGTGGGCGAAGATGTTGAAGCACTGATGAAGGAGGTCAAGGCCTTCTCCTCTTCGATCGAGTACGCTCCAGACAGCCGGATGGAGACGACTCGGCGCATGCAGCAGCGCATGCAGCAGCCTCCACCGGCTCCAGCACGCGACGCGAAGTCGCCGGTGATCCCTACGCTACGGCAGAACCGCGTGGCAAGATCGCGGTCGCCTTTCCCGCGTGAACCGCTAACCCCCAGAGCGCTTGAGTACCAGGACGAAGAGGAGGAGGACGAAGACGACGAAGACGACGAAGAAGCAAGGGCCGAGGTGGAAGCAGAAGATGAGGAGCTCCCGTGGAGCACCATCCTGCCCAAGTTCTCGAGCCGGAGCTGGCGAACCCGCAAGGAAGGCTTCGAGCTGGCTCAAGCTCTGTTTGAACGGCCTGGAATGACGTCCGAACGGGTCCAACCGGCGCTAGCGTTCGTTGACCAAATGTGCGAAGACGGCCATGCCAGTGCCCTTCAAGCGGGGATCTCGGCAGTGTTGGCGTATGTGAAGAATGTGAAGCCTGTCCAGCAGTCGATCGTGCCTGGAGTGGTCCGGCGGATTGCGGCAAACGGCTTTCCCGGCCGCTCGGGGATCGTCACGCTTTGCAAGGAGCTGGTGGACGCCTTTGTGGCTGCTGGAGCCGGGAAAGCGACCTTCGTGGCGCTGCTGAAAGCTGCCAGAAGCCGCAATCGGAAGGTGCCACTCGTCTGTCTCTTCTGTATCCTCGATGTGCTCAAGAAGTACGGCTCGAAGGTGGTTCCAGTCACGAAAATCCGTGCTGCGTTGCCGAAGTTGTTCGATTCGGCTGAGAAAGGCACGCGGCACCTGGCCATGGACATCACCGTGGAGCTCCAGCGATGGGAAGGACCGGCTTGTGTGCGGAGCGTCGTGACGAACCTGCGTCGACCGCTGCAGATTGAGTTCAAGAAGCGTACCAAAGACACGGAGGTTGGCTCGACTTCGCCGTCGAAATTCGTCCGTGAAGCTCAGAGAGTCGAGGCAGAGCGCAGTCCCGTGACTTCCAGTGGCGCGTCGAGCGGTGGCTCATCGCCAGCCTCAGCCTCCTCCATCGTGAGGTCGAGTGCGTCTTCTTCGGCGATCTCGGAGACGTCGGACTTGCCGTCGAAGCTGCCAGATTCGGAGCCCAAGGCGACGTGGCCTTTGCTGCGATGGTCGGAGAAGAGCGAAGCCTTCTGGAATGTACTGGAATGGATCGACCCGGCTCCGTATGGAGATGGCTATGCTGACCACGACCTGGTCCTCAAGGGACTGATAGACTCGGATGTGGACGTGGTCGTGAAGGCGCTGCAAGTCTTAGGGGACTTTGCCGAGAAGCTGCGGGAAAAGTTCACGCCGTTCGCGCGTCTCATCGCGCCTGATCTCTTTCTGAAGCTGTCGACCAAGTCGTCGCTGGTGCTGGAGGCTACGCAGACCACGTTGGATCTGATACTGCAGCATTCACTGCCGTTAGTGCTGATGCTGGATGGCATTAGAGGGGCTTTGGATTCCAGTGCGACTGAGAATCCGTTGGCTCGCGTTCGAGCGGTGGAGTTCCTTGCCCGTCTAGTGAAGCAGCGGTCGATGGACCTGAAGGACTCGACGCAGATTGAAGCAGTGGCGGAGCTGGTGATGGCCAGTATGGACAACGACGCGGACCTGGGTGTGAGGAACGTGGCTCGAGAGACCTTTTCTCTGCTGTTGAACTCAACCGACCAGCCTATTGGTTGGTGGAGGGAGAAACTGGACGAAGCCTCAGTGAGAAACGCGGCCATTTCCCAGCGGAGATTCGCCGCGATCTGGCAGAGACCGGGGGGTGTCGCCTCGCCTGGTTCTTCGTCTCGAAGCGCGTCGGATCGTGGGGAGCAGCAGCGATCGGTCAAACGTGTGGATTCGGACGGGGATGATCTGATCACAGGCCGTCGCAGTCCTGTACCAGTCACGCCGACTCGAGACCTGACGTCCAGTCCTGAAGTGGAGCTTGCCAGCACTGAGGCAGCCACCTCGAGCGTGAAAGTCGGTGCCGAATTCGCATCGATGGCCATCTCCGTGTCTCCCGAAGAAGCGGAAGACGTGATTGCTGGACTGGAGATGGAGGGCTATCGAGCTATCCGGAAGGGTTTTGGCAGCAGGAAGTGGCTGGAGCGCAAGGCGGCGATTGAGAGGTCGGAGGCGTTTGTTCGAGAGCACCCGGAGCTGATGAGCGAGCGAGTGATCGAGTCGTGGACGCTGGTCTTGTCGAAGCACGTGAAGGAGTTCCAGGATAGCAACTTGGCTGTCGTGAGGAGCGGTGCAGGCCTTTGCTGAGCACGCAGTGGATCTGTTTCCACACAGTGTGGTGTGTCTTGTGATGCCTCGTGCCGCTAAGGAACTCGGCAATGCAAAGGCCATTGAGACGATTCGCTCTCTGATCTTCGCTCTTTGTCAGGCGACGAGTCCCTCGTACACCCTCGGCTGTTTGATCCGCCAATTGGAAGGAACTGAGGCGACGCTGGCGCATGTGGAGGCACACAAGCTGCTGTACGACTGCGTGATGGAGTTTGACATCGCAGTTTGCGAGGCCAAAGCGCTGGTGGAGTTCGCCAAAGGACCGGAAGGTCTCGCGTCCTCGAATGTCGCGGCTTGCGAGGTTGCGACGGCTCTACTGGGCGCCATGTACTCGCGACTGGGTCCGGACTTGCTGTCCCTTTTGAAGCTGGAGAGCATGAATCCTTCGCTTGTTGCTGCTCTGAAGGCAGCATTGGAGAGGATGGGCTGCGTGGCAATGGAGGCAGTGAAGGTTAGCGACTTGGAGGACGGAGACGAAGCCAAATCGGAGTCGAACCCGGCGGAGATTGCCGTTCAGACATCGACGGATCGGTCTATAGTGTCAGGAGCTGCGTTATCGGAGGCAACCGCCTCGACAGGCAGCGATGGTGTTGCTGGTGTTGGTCGTCGGAAGAGGAAGCCGATGGCTATGAGAGCTCTTGAGGCACTGCTGCAGGAAGCCGGTGGCTCCGACGGCGAGAGCGATGCGGCAGCGTAGTTGAGCCCTGTCATTATTGTCGACTGTGGCCGTGGCTTCTTCTGCTGTGGCTTCAACCGGAGAGCAGGACTCCGGTGCAAGCAGTAGCGATTGGATTGAATGCATGATGCTTTATCTGACTTGAAGTTGCCTGCCACGTGAAGAACCGAACTGTACCGGGTGATACCGGTAGTCAGTTGTATCGAAATCGAATCGTCGTTTCTATCATTTCTATCAGTCGCTTCTAAGATCGCGTACTGTTGACACCCGAATAGCAGCCGGTCTAACAAGATGAAACGTGGCAGTCAAGAGCTCCGGGCAGATCTTCATCCGATAGACAGCGGCAACGATGGAAATGGTGCGCCGCTGCCTGCCCCCTGTGTGCGGACTGTATGCGGACTGTATGGCGGCGTCTTGACTGACTGCTGCGCCTTGTGTGTGTAGGAAATCCCGTACACGAGCCCCGTGGACCCGGAGTCCTACGGCACCCTCACGGTGGCGTTCCTGCTGGCGGGGTTGTCGTTCCTGGCCATGTTCTTCACGCGCGGCGTGGCTCAGAAGAAGAACCTGCTGGTGGAGTTGGTGCTGGCGCTGATCGCCGCCTTCTTCCTGGGCTTCGGCTCGCTCTTCCTCTTCCTGTGGGCCGAGATCTACGTATAATCCCGTCGAAAGTCGGCAACAGGGAAAGCCAGCGCCATCGCGACCGCCGTTCCTGTCGAGTGCGTGGCCTTCCTGTCGCTGCTTCCTGCTCTTCCGACGGCGCACGCGACAGCAGACAGCGAGAAGGACACGAGGAGCAGAAGCAGAAGCGCGTCAAGCCAGTTTTGAAGGGAGAAAAGGGCGCCAGGACCGCGGAAATGGCCGCTTCTGCTGGAAGCCGACTGCAGGAAGGCCAAAACGAATGTGTTTATTGCTTTGATTGCTGCTCTTGTCGCCGTCTTAAGATTCTGTGCGCTGCCTGTCTGGATATGCAGACGACCAGCCCTGTTGCCAAAAAATAGAGGTTTGCTATCTACTTCCTACAGAAGTGGAGCGAGACACGTGCGCTCCCTGCGCACGCCGCGTCCAACACTTGGATCATTCGCGGCTTCGCTCCGTGCTTCCCCCGCTTGAGCGCCCGTGCCTCGTTCTACGCGGACGCTCGCCTCCTGCCCTCTCGCCGCCTCCTCCTAGTTGGCGCCGGGCATGAGACTATAATAAACGGTGGTCACGAACTTCTGCTTGTATCGGTTGGTGATGCCCAGCACCATCATCCCGTCCTTGATGGCTGTGCAGTAGAGGTGGTTGAGCGCCACATGCTGCGGCACCGGCAGCAGTCGGCCATCCACGCTAGGAGGCGCCTGTGCAACAGAGAACACAAGCCACGTCAGCCCTCCCAACCTAATGCCCGCTACTAGGACGGTCCTGACGTACCTTGTTGAGGATAATGTGCCGCAGATGCGGCGGCAGCGGTGGCGGCTCCTTCGTGTACTCGTCGATCTCCGGGATGTACCGCGAGTACGGGTTCTCCGGGTCTTCGTCGTCGTCCTGCGCCTTGTTCTTCTTGCCCACGAAGTCTGACAGCGGCGCGAAGTCCGACACGTCCACGAAGTTGTTGACGTTGCCTTCCACGTCGGCCATGGTGAGCTGGTCGGGCGCGAATCGCCAGTCGTCGTCCACCACGAACTTGTACATGTGCTTGCCCCGCGTGAGGTTGGCGATGTACGTGAAGTCGTTGCCCGAGCGGTGCATGGGACACTGCTTGGACCAGCCGTTGAAGGTGCCCGTGATGTACACGTTGCGGCCGCCGTGCTCCCACTTGAACACCATGGGCACCACGTCTTCGCCACCTGCCAACGCGGAGTCAGAGCCCTCCACTTTGCTCACTTTGCCGTCGTCGCCGCTCTTCAAGTCCAGTTGCGCTGCCGACGAGGGGTCCCCAGACATGTACGACATCTCGGACGAGGTCTCCGTGGGAGGATCGACGTCCATGGCCTCCGTGGTGCTGTGCCGATCCCCATAATACGCGTCTTGCGCCTGCTTCTCGTCGCTGCCGTCGCCGTTATTCCGCCCTTGCTGCGTCCCGTGCCCCGCCTGGTTGTAGTACGGGTGGTGGTGCAGCGGGTACGCGTTCGGGTTGCTGAGGTCGGCGCCCAAGGCGCTGGGACTGGAGTCGTTCTCCTTGCTGGAGGCGCTGCCCATGCTGTCGAAACTGCCTTTGGTGCCAGCCGCCGCGCGAACTTCGGTCCGTCCGCCTGCTGCTTGGCCCTCTCCGCGCGGGGAAACGGCGCTTCCGGTCGTCGTTTACGAGGGAAATGCGCCCCGAAGCCTCTCGCCCGCGCTGGTAGCGGCCGTCTGCGTGCGTGGGGAGCTGTGGTCTCTCGCGGGTGCGCCGAGCAATGCGCTGGGCCGCGATTCTTCCGGCTTCTCTCGTCAAAAGGCGATACAAATCCAGGCAACGGGCGTCTTCGCTGCTTTGCTCCTTGCTGCTTGAACGCCGACCCGCAACAGCGACGCATCACGCAACCGTCACGTTCCTGCGACCTTCGCGCGACCGCTGCTGCTCTCACACGACCTTCGTGCAACCGGTTCCTCTGTTTGACGCTGTTTGTGACACCGTTCTCACGGTGCAACGACCTTCGACCAACATCCAGACCCCCGCGACCTCTACAATCGCATGTCCCTGGGACCAAACGGCAGAGGGGAGAGTGGGTTCGGCCGTGAAATGGAAAAATGGGTTCCAACCAAGAACCGTGGAAGCACAGTTGAAGAGCGTATGTGAGAGCAATTTATACAGTTAGAGAGCGCGACATAGGAGATGATCGTCTCCGGCGGCGGAAGCGCATGAGCGTCCTCGCTCTTCGTCTATAAGTCCGGATCAATGTCCTCCGCTCCAGCGGCACCAACGCGCACAGGCTGCTGCTGTTGCTGCATCGACGCTGGCAGCCGGAACGAAGGCGCTGCGGTGGCGAACGTGAAGGTCGCAGGCTGCACAAACGCTGGAGCTGCAATTGCGTTCTGCATCATCCGCGTCTGCTCCTCCTCTCCATCGTCCAAGAGCGCATACACGTTGTTCCCGCGGTATTCCGGCTGCAAGACCTTCGCCTTGCGGACTGCGGGGTCAACGTTCCCCACAGGCGTGTCCTTCGGAGCCTGCAGGGCCGACAGGAAGCCGTGGAAACCCTCGACTTCTCGCGGAGGCGGCGCTTGCGGCACCGGGTTGCTATTGCTAGAAGCAAACAAGGCGGCTCGTTAGTTAACGGATGTAATCGTTGCACAGTAGAAAGACGAGGCCTCAAATGCAAGGTGAAGCCCATCACTTACAACTGGAAGGTCGGCGCGGCCATCACGAACGTTGGCGGCGCAATGACGCTGGTCTTTAGCGTTGACATTCCGCCGGTAGCCGACGTCGGTCGACGCGCGTTCTTCGCAGCCATCCGCTCGTCAAAGTTGCGGAATTCGGCCGAAACTGGCGCCGGCCGCTTCGCCACCTTGCGCTTTGGCTTGCTGGTCTTGTTGCTGGTCTTGTCTGTCACCACCACGCCAGCTCTAGTTCACACAAAGCCGCATAACAGTCAGCATCACCACGGTCTACATATCAAGACGAACTATAGGCTTGCACAAACCTGCGTTCCTGCTTCTTGAGCGCCTTGAACATGCCGGCCTTCTTGGATGTGTTGCCCCCAGTCTTCTTGCCGGCGTTGCCCTTGGCCCGCGCACCGCCTCGACTGCCTACCACATATAGACAACGACACAAAGGCGCGGTGTGGCGCAGCATATGAGCTCATTGACCGCAGGCAGCAGCGCAAGCGGCCATGACTCTCGGTCCTTACCGCCGCTCTTCTTAGCCATTGCTCTCAGTTGTGATCAGGAATGGGCGTCGACCCAACTCCACCACTATCCAGTCACATCTCGAGCCACTCGCGCCACCATCTCTTGCCTCCACTATACGTCGTACTGTGACCCGAAATCCGTACTATACACTCTCCACCTGTCAATTCCAACAAACAGGTAACCTCAAATTATCCGGCTATATATACCTCCTTGTGGTCGGTGGCACGAGCCACATCCGAGCAGAAACCCCCCAAGCAACATTCATTCCCACTCCCGCACTCTTTGGCGCGCGACCGAAGGGAAAGCAAGCGACTCGCTGTCTTCAAGCTCCAAGCGCAGACCCAGACAACCATGGCGGCGGCCGACCAGAGCATCAGCCTGATGGACGGCACGTACTTCGTGGGGCGCAAGGAGATCCTGGACTGGGTGAACGGGCTGTGCGGCACGAGTCTGGCCAAGGTGGAGCAGACGTGCACGGGCGCCGTGGCCTGCCAGATCCTGGACGCCATGTATCCGGGCAAGGTGCCCATGAGCAAGGTGGACTGGGCGGCCAACAAGGACTACGAGTACATCCAGAACTACAAGGTGCTGCAGAAGTGCTTCATGGGGCTCAAGATCGACAAGCACGTCGAGGTGGATCGCCTGGTGCGCGGTAAGTACCAGGACAACCTCGAGTTCATGCAGTGGTTCAAGGCCTTCTACGAGCGCAACGCCTCCGGACAGCCTTACGACCCCACCGCGCAGCGCGAGAAAGGCAAGGGCGGCGCCCAGTACACCAATAAGTTCGGTGGCGCAGTGGCGGCGACCGCGGGCGGAGCCCCTTCGGCGGCGCCTGTGCGACGGAAAACAGGCACTTCCACGACGACTGCTGCGGCGCGGAGCGGGAGGACGCCTCCGGCCGCCCCTGCGGCGGTGGGTGGCGCCACACGGACCACGAGAACGTCCACTGGCGCTTCGCGTCGCCCCACTGGCAGCGCTGGAGCAGCTGCGGCGGCCGATTCCCATTCTGCTGCAGACACGGAAGCTGCAGTCGCGGCTGCCACGGCGCATTACGAAAAGGATCTGGAGGAGCTGACGACGACCAACGAGGCGCTCACCAACGAGAGCGGCGAGCTGCGCGCCATGGTACGTGGGCAGCTGACTGGGATTGGAGTTGCCGATAACGAAGGGATGATGATTGACGTGGTTGACTTGTTTTGTTGTGTGCTGGATAGGTGGAGAGCTTGGAGAAGGAGCGCGACTTCTACTTTAACAAGCTGCGGGAGATCGAGATCATGCTGCAGGGCGTGGAAGACGCCGAGACGAACCCGCTGGCGCAGACCATCTTCAAGGTGCTTTACGCCACGGAGGACGACGCCGCGGAAGAGCAGGTGGCGGGTGAGCCGCAGGACGAGCAGATGTAGAGAAGTGCAGAATGGAGGGGAGCCATACCAGCACAGGAAGTTGGGAAGAAGCCGAGCGGACGCGTCATGATCCGAAGCGGAGAACCCAACATGCACCACACCCTGAGGAAAGGAGAAGAAGAGGAGCCACGAGATCGGCGAAGTAGGTTTGAAGAAGTGACCGGTAAGGATTACACGAGAAAGATGGCGTGTTATTTGAGCAATTGGTGGCGGAGACGGCGCTCGATGGCGGCGTTTGTGTGGCTCTGGATGCTCTTACAGGTCAACGGGTGGATCGGGTGGTTTTACGCCTTGAAGAGTTCCTGCAGCGGAGTGAAGCGGCGTCACGCGATGGGTCAAGCAATGACGTGATGTGATGGAGACCAGAAAAGCAGATTTGAAGGCGGTATGTGCTGGTTGGACCGCGCTGAACCTGTGAGGTCTTGTTATTGGACTGCCCGCGTCACTGTTAACAATGGCCACCGATATCAATCGGGACTGTAGGTTCCTCAGTGCTGAGATCTGTGGTCGTGGGTGTCTCCGTCGTCGAAGGCGTTGTCGTCGTCGTTGGCAAGGGAGTTTCCGAGGCGGACGGAGTCTCAGTGGCAGTCGGAGCTTCCGTGGTCGTCGATGGCGTCGTCGTAGCATTCGTCTCGGTGGCGTTGGCGGAGCAAACCATCTTGAGGCCGGAGCACTCCTGGTCTTCCAGCGCGCATTCACTGACAGGGAGCCGAGCCACGCAGAGCATCCAGCACACATCCGCCTCCGTGGTCGTCCCCGTGCAATCGCATTTCTTCTCGCACTTGGCGTCGAAGAACTCGGTGTGGTAGTTGCACGCCTGGTTGCAGCCCACGGTCGGCGGCTTCTCCACGCCCTCCTTCAGCGTGCAGATCGTGTACGTGCAACTGCCTTCCGACTCCACGAGATGGCGGCCGCTAGCGCAGCCGATGTCTTTGAGATCATCGCCCGCGGTTCCAGATGACAGCAAATGGCGCGTCGTCTTGTTGGTGAACTCGTCGAAGTCCATGCGAGTCTGCAGCAGTCGCTGATAGGCCGGCAGCAGCGTCATCTTGCCGAACCAGGCGCGCAGATTGCGCTGTCCCGGCGCCGCTTGCTCGTCCCAGACCAGCTCCTCGGGCATCCGCATGCCGTGCATGACGGCAGGCAGGTGGTGACTGGTCTCCAGCCAGCGAGAAGCGCCAGTGCCCATCATGATGACGAGCTCGTCGCTCTTCAACTCGGGGCGGACGATCTCATCCAACTCCGCCGCGCCGATCACCAGACCCGAGGCGTCCGAGACCAAGTGGCGCTCCCGGATACTCCCGTCTTCTGCGCTCACGGAGAAGAACTTGGGTGCCGCCATGGCGATGAAGAGGCCGTGGTCTTCGTGCATCGCCAAGGACAAGTCCCGATCGATTTCATCCGCAGAAAGCGACCGACGGCTGGAGCTGGACGGAGTGGAAGAGGCCTCATACGCGTGGAAATGATCCAGACGCTTGGCGTCGCCGATGAGCTTTCGAGCGCTGATCGGGTTGTCGCCGTCGCTCATGGTGAACTTGGTCTGGTCCAACGCTGAGGCGAACGTATCGACGGCGCGCTCCAAAGTGCGACTGAACTCCACGTGGAGCTGGCGGTAGCCCGGACAATTCGCCTCTAACGCCGTCAATGCGTCGCCGTTCATCTCCATCAACTCGCGTCCAGCGGCAGCACGAAGAGTGAGACGCCGCGTGCCGTCGTGGAACTGCTTGGTCGACAAGTAGCGGACGCCATCAGCGTCGCCCTCCGAAGCTACCGCGCAGTGCACCGCACTGGTGAGATACCGCTCGCGGACGTTGGCGTAGTTGGGGATGTTCCGGAGCGCGATGATGCCTCCACGTCCCAAGGCTTGCAGCATGCGGTCCGGAGCATCAGCATCTTGCAGCGAGTTGTAGTCGAATGATGGAACGGCGAAGCTTGGGACGTCCACCAATTCAGCGTTGATGAAGGTGGAGACGACGTGCAAGAGCGCAATCGCGATACCGCGAAGCATGGCAGTGGGAAGAAGGCTGAAGACTGGAGGGATTGATGCTCGAGCTGTCCGAATGCGAAGTGAGGGTGACTGGAGACGGTGACCTCGAGCCTACGCTGGCCTCATCGACTGACAGGACAGGGAAGACTGCTTGATACCTTGACAGATCGCCGTCCGATGGTGGGATATGGCTTCACAATCGCGATGGAGCGTAGCAGTGCCACGGACAGCAAGGCGCAATTGTTGACATGGCTGAACGGATTAATCCCGAGACGTGCGTGTCACTGTGTTGACTGAGATCGAGACGTCGGCATGCAGCAAGCACGGATCAGGTCCGTTCGTCTGCAGGAACGGGACGGGATGGGCAGTGGTGGTGTCTGTCCGCGCTGCACTCCGAGGGGTATTGTTGACAGACCGGTGAGCTGCGCTTGCGGAGAGGGTGATTGCGTGTGCTCCGCCAGCTTCGGACCTCTCCAGCGCCATCATGATGGAGCGTTCAATACGCCGAACGGGCGGGGATTGGCAGTCAGTGTGACCGGCCAGGTGCAACGGGAAAGGCATCCAAGGGTCAAGGGGCGTGACGAGGGGACTTGAGGCCGCGAAACTCCTGCCGGGATCTCGATCGGTGGCAAGTAGACATAGCAAACGCAGCCAGACGCCTCGCATCTATCGCCATGCCGAGTGAGAGCAAACGGAGCGCGGCGGACGATGAAGCTGACGCAAAGACGCACGGGATTGACGCGCGCGAGGCCAAGGGCGGAGTGGCTTCCAATCGGGCCGGCGCGAAAGACGACGATGGCGAAGGCGACCAGCCGGACAAGAGCGAGCTGGTGAACAAGGTGATCGCGTTCTTCTTCGACGACGACGAGTTCGCGCGCACGTTCGAGACGTTCGCAGAGCTCCACTGCCACGCCTTCGACGTCAACAGCGATGAGATGAAGCTCGAGTGAGTCCAGCGTCCGGGTTCGCAAGCCTGAGGTAGCTATTTGAGTGGGCTCAGCCTCGTTCTCTTGATGTTGTGGCAGATACACGGACATCTACAACAAGTTCCTCGCACTCTTCGAGGAGAAACTGGAAGGTAGCAACGGACTTGACACTTCGTCCGCTTGAGACTGGTAGCTGATGTGGTCTGTGCTTGTGCTTCTTGTAGCGTACATCCGGTCGCAGGGAGCGACAGTGCACGAGTTCTACGAGCTGGTTCGCCGCGCCTACGAGACGGATCGGGAGTCCGGCACCGTCTTGTGCTCCGAGATCCTGGTGGCCACTGCGGACTTTGACGTGTTCGTACTCATGATGCGCCAGACGAAAGAGTCTGCGATGCTCGCCAAGCACTGAGAGACTCTGTCCCTTCCAATACACAGGGCGGGAAGCTCGCTCTTCCTCCGCGAGTGACTGCGTTCTATCGCTCGGCCATCGTCTGCTTGCGAAGTCGCTCGACCAGCGACGGCAGCTTCACCTTGGGCCTCTTCTTCACGTTGCTGGTCGACGACCACGTCACCGTATTACCCGCCTTCGGCGCGCCCGCTTGAGGCTGTTGACTGTGATGGCTGTTCTGATTGCCACCCTTGGCAGTCTGACTCTCGCTCGGCTTGCGATGCAGCAGCTTCTGAACGCGGTACGTGGGGTCTTGCTGCCGTTGCCGCTCCTGTTGCACGTGCTGCTGTCGCTGTTTCACTCGCCGCATCTTGTTCCACAGCGTCGCCGCCAAGTTCTGCTCTTTCGGGGGATCATCCCGTGGATTGCTATCGGCTGAAGTGTTCGTCGACTCACTCTGCGTTCGCTCGTCCTCTTCAGGACCATCCTCGGCTTCCGGAACTTCATCTTCTTCCTCCTCCACGGGAGATTGAAGCGGTGGCGGTGGCTGCGGTCTTGCTACGGAGGAAGCAGGCAGCACGGGGTCTTCCCATCCATCCACGAGCTCCGGAGGGAGCTGAATGAGGTCTTCCAGGTCGACGGCGTCGAATCTGTCGACCTCATCGCCCTCCCCGACCGCCTGGGCCAACGCCAGAGCGTTCGCGAACTTCCGCCGCACGTAGAAGCCGCGGAACGTCGACTGCACTCGCCGAGCGGCCGTCTGATTCGCTTCGGACTGACTTTCCAGTGTCAACTGACGTGAGTGGTGCCACAGGCGATACCAGGTCTGGAGCCTCCTCGAAGCTTCTTCTGCTGCCATCGCCTGGCGCTTTTCGTCCTCAAGACACTGGAAATGCCAGTGCTTCCATCTTCCCAGCGCATTCGCGACCTCATGGCGGCCACACAGACGCTCCAGCGTCCGGAAACCCGTCGAGACGCCGTCCAACCACCGCAAACGGCGAGTCTCACGTCGCCTCTCCTGCTCTTGGGCCAGTTCTAGCGCCAGTTCCTCGAGGTAGATCCAAGCGCAGCGACTTCGCTGCTCTTCCTGCTCCAAGCACCCTCGAGCGAGCGCTTCCTCTCGGCTTAAGGCGTCAAGGTACGTCCAGACACGACGACAACGCGCCTCCTCCTGCTCCATACAAGAGCAACAGCGCTCTTGCTCCTTCTGTAGCCTCCGCTCAGCTTCTAGCGCTCGCGCCAGCTCGTCTTCTGTCGTCATGATCGAGCGATTGCGTTCGCGCTCTTGCTGGTCGTGGAAGGCGCGGGCTTCGGCGATCGCGCGGCGCTGCTGAGCCTCTTCTGCTCGCATTTGCACGCCTTCCCGACGCTCGCGCTTGCTCTCACGGTCGCGAAGCTGTAGCTGCGCGTCGTGTCGATCCACTAACTCCATCAAGACGGAGGCAAAGCGACCGCGCGTTCGACAGAGTTGCTCCTGACTTCGGATCTGCCACTCGATTCGCATGCGACGACGTTCCGCTTGCTCTTCCGCCGCCATTTGAGCGAGTTCCAAGGCGATCGCGGTCTGGATACGAGCCAGATGGGCTTCAAAACACCGGGAATCCTCGTCGCCGGCGGCCATCAACGCAGATTCGCGGGATTCGCGGTCGAAAGCAGCGTGGCGTCGACTCCGGAGCTCCTCGTTCGACATGGAGGAACGCTCACGGGTTTCGCATCGAGCAGCTGCCAGAGATCGCTCCTGTTCCTCGAAGCCTTCCTGAAGCGCACGCAGCAGATCGGCCGCGTCTTCGCGCGCTTTCTGCCGCTGAGCTTGAACCTTCAAACGCCGGGCTTCCCGCACCTCATGCTGCTTCGCGATGGCTTCAAGCTCGGCTTGCAGTCTCGACACCTCCAGCAAGGCCTCAGGACTGGATGTGTCGATTTCAAGTGTCTTCTCGACCGGAGTAGGCGATCCTGGAGGTTCTGGGTGAGGTGAGCACTGACTCGGAGACGAACGTGACTGGCTGGAAGGCTTTGACTGCTCCGAGTCACTTCTTTCCACAGGAATCGCGCTGTCGGACGCGAAGGAGGCAGCAGGGACTGCAGGATCCTCTGGCAATGGACCATTTGGTCGGTTCTGCTCTTCTTCCAGTGGCTCTTCCTTCTCATCTGATTGAGGAAGGTCGATCTGTTGCGATTCCACAGCCATTCCTCCCTCTTCTGGCTTGGGCTGATGCTCCTTGGTGTCCAGGAGCAATGATCGAACCTCGCGCAGATCCTCTCGCACTAGCTGGAAGAACTCGAGGTCATTGCGCGCTACACTCTGCATCAGCAGCTCCCACGACGAGGCCGCAGCTTTCGACGCGTCCTCGTCACTCCCTACGCTGCGAACACGGTCGGACGAGGCTCCGTAACCCTCAATCGAAGCTTGCGTCGCTTGCTGCAGCACTACCTCAAGGTCCAGACGCACATAACTCGCCTCCTGTTGCCCCCTAGTGTCTCCAACTTCCTCCTGTCGATCCAGAGCGTCCAGCCCCACGTCTTCAGCCGTTAAGTTGGCCAGCTCCGCCGCCAGCTCTCGCTCCAGTTCCCGCCGCTCTTCCTCGTCGTCTGCCATCGTCCGGAGCCCGGACCCCCTTCGTCAGGCTCTGAGATCAACCAGTCCGCGTCTCCAGCCGCTGCATCGTGTGAAGAACGCGCCTCGACGCGGCGTGGGGAGCAGCAACGTGCTTGCGTCTATTTGTTTGTACTTCTATTTATATGGACTCGACTTCCTATCGTCGAAATTCATAAATACTTCTATCTGACTTACTCCATGTCCATGAGCTCGTCTTCGTCTTCGTCTTCGAACAGTTCGTCTTCTTCGTCCTCTTCGTCCTCTTCGTCGTCGGTCGAGCCGCTGATGGTCGCCACAAAGCCCCGTCGGGCGCAGAGGGCGATCGTGATAGCGTGGAAGCCGTCGCAAGTGATGAAGTTCTCCTGCAGCAGCAGCGTCCGCAGTCCCCGGAGCCGCAGAAGCTCGTCCGTTTGCTGGTCCATCGCTGCGTCCTCCATCTTCCGGTCGCCCTCCAGGTCCTCGCAGCTGTCGGACGCAGTCGTGGGGTCGTCCAGCAGGTCAGCAAGCGCCAACGCGTCTGTGTCCGTCAAGATGTTGCGACTCAAGTCCAGCGTCTGCAGGTCGGCGCAGTTCTCAATCGCCTTCAACAGCGACCTGCAGCCGGTTTCGCCCATGAAGTTGTTGCTCACCACCAGCGTCCGCAGCTTGGAGAAGCTCTGCGCCTTCGTCTCCAGGAGCTCCGAGAGCTGGGCGATGCCTCGATCCCCGAGAAACGTCGAGTTCAGCACCAGATGCCTCAACGGCTTCCGCTTTTGAATCTCTGCTAATGGCCGGAGCGCCAACAGCACAGCGTCGCTCTCGATCGCGAAGTCGAAGGGCGCGAGCAGCTCAAGCGTTTCTAGAGCGGGACACGCGCCGCCTTCCAACGCCCTTGAGACCTCCCGGACCAGTTGGTAGCCGTAGGACGCCGGAGCCAGAGACGCCATGTAGGAGGACGCCGTGAGCGCTCGAGGAAACACGACGCCAGCTTTTAGATGCGCCAGATTCGAGCGATTGGAAATCGTCAGATTCTGGAGGTTCTCGCATTCGTGTAGTAAATCGCAGAGTCCCAGCGCAGCGACGGAATTGCCCGTTCTTCGGCTGGAGACTGTCGCAGTCGACGCCTCGAGATGGAGCGATCGGACGAAGGACGGAGCGTGGACATACAGGAACTTGTCGACCGCTCGGCAGCGGAGCACCTCTCGGCCGTCCAGGAAGCTGCAGACGTGGCGGAGCAGGTCCAGATTGCTGTTAAGTACGCAGCCTCGGGCGCCGAAACCCACGCTGCAATGGCTGATTTCTTGTTGAGAAACGATCAGACGCGGTCGCTTTACAGCTGCTGTGGAGTTGATGAGCGCCATGGTGGCGTCGTCCGGGTCGAGTTCCGAGCGTTTGCGCTTGTAATGCGTCACCAAAGCTTGGACACGACGCTCGAGGGACTCCGGATGCAGGTATTCGCCCATGGAGCCGGCGGAATGGTACAGCATCCACTCGAGGCGTTGCAACAGCGACGGACTGGAACTGGCGACGGCTCCCGCCGTCTCTTCGCGAGCCTGAAGGAGCGGGTGATGCTGCGCTAAAGCCGGATGCTCTCGGAGTCGAGCCATCATGACCTTCCGAGCCTGGAGATGCGTCGCATTATGCCACGCAGGAGTTGGCGCAAAGGCGGAGGTCACGGCCGGAACAGAGCCTGGGCCTGAGGCAGCCGAAGAGCTGGAGACCGCGGCAGAAGACGTCATAGCTGCTGAGATAACCACGTCGAGGCTCGCTCGTGCTCTCCACCTCCAATTGCGAAATGGTCTGGAAGAGTCGGCGAGAGTGATTATGATTGCAGCATCCATGTCTCTCTACTAATGAAACGACCAGACTGGCTCAATCCGAAAAAAGTAAAATATAAATGTTTTACCTTTGATATGTGATATTATGATTGATCAATATTTGGTCCAAAACAGTTTTTGGGTGACACATTCAAGATTTTTGATCTGATGAAAACGAGACGGAAAGCGTCGTACTTCGGAATACTTGACGTGCAAACAAGAGATGCAAGTTCTGCTTTATTCAGCGGGATCACAGGGAAAGCGAGAGCAGAATGAATAGCTTTGGAAGTAACATTGCGAGGTCAGCCATGCATCGGAGCTGGCTACATCCCGTGTGCAATGACACGGCGCAGCCCAAAGTGATCTATGGCCATAAGTGGAGCTCCTAGCGTTTACGAAATAGAATAGGTGAGGTTCCCGTAACCGGTATCAGAAACGATATTGCGTCAGGCAGTGGTCGCGCCGGAAGTGGCTTCGCCCTAGAATTGGTACTGCACTGCTGCAAACTGATAGCCTTCGGAGTATCCGACTGGAAGTATGGCGTTATCTCGTATATTTATTTGGCAGCGATTTGATATTTTACCTCCTCTTTCTGGATAAAATAAAATAGCCGTTTCTAATTTTCGGCGTCGTTTCAGTGTGAATTTCTGGCCAAACACAGTGCAAAGCGAACAATACGCACTGATACGTGCATTTTGCAGTGCAACTCTCAAAATATATATTACTTGGCTCGTCAGAATGGAGCCGTATCAATCTGCTCACTGCCATCCGCATCTAGTGATGTGGTGATGGTCCTCATGTCTGTGAACGTCTCCGCCACGCCATGATACCCCCGAACTCATCGGCGTATACGTACAGCTCTGCGATGGCGGCAGCGACAAATCGTGAGAGCGGGTTGCAAGCCAGAAATCCAATAGACGCGCACACTCACCAAATGTCTCGCGCCCCTTCAAGTCCCTTGCAAATCCCTGTGATCCTACGGCGTACCGGTACATGCACCTCTCGACGCACTTCCACCAATGAATTGCTGCGACGGGGGAAGCATGCGCACATGCCATGTCTTTCATGGGCGGGAGGTGGCTTCACACACACTTGCAGCTCCAGTCCACGAGTATTATATTGGTGCCATTTTCACTTTTTGTTGGATGGCGTTGGCCATGGGAGAATGGACTACTCATAGGACTGATCGAACCCACCGGCAGCGGAAGGTGAAGCTAGAAGCACCAGAACATGTCCAGCCTCAGCATTCCGTTTGGAAATGAGTGGTCAGGCGTTGTTGTGGACTGGATTTTTTTCTTATTTTTTGCATCGCCTTCGTCGAAAGCGAATACATCTGATATCGAACAAGCTCGAAATTTTGAGTCATCTACAAATGAACCCTCTTTCCACCTGTCAAAAGGACATAACTGGCGAAACTTCATTTTATCAGCGTTTACAGCATCTCCGAATCAGATTCACTTGATGGCTTCATCTCATCTTCAAACACCGAACAAAAACAGAAGTGGGGTACATGCATGTTTCGCTTCTGCAAGCAAAGTCTGTTTTGGTACGCTCCCTTTGCGCGTGTCTGCTCGCTCGTCTCCGTTCCTGCATGCTTCGCTTGCACGCGCCAACGACTCTTGTGAGCCATCTGCCTGCTGTGGCGAAGCCTAATGCCTCAGCCGCGCCTTGAGCGCTCCAGCCAGCGCGTCCAATCCTTCCTGGCCGATGAAGTTGTCCTGCAACAGCAATGTGCGCAATTGATCGGATTCTGCGATGGACTGCGACTCGAACGCCGAAGAAAGTGACGCCGACGTCGTGTCCGCTCTCCTCCTTGACTCGACAGCCCCCGTTTCGTGCCATCGCCCGTCATTCACACGCTGGAAAGGGGAGATCAAGTGGTCGTCGTCAGAGGGCGAGGGGTCCAGCCAATCGGCTAGAGCGACGGCATCCAGGTCGGTGAGGATGTTGCCGCTCAGATCCAGTCGACGCAGCGCCGGGGCGCACCGTAACATGCGCAATAACGCCTGGCAACCCGCTTCTCCGATGAAATTGTTGCGTAGGACCAACGTCTCCAATGCTGCGAAGCAACTCGTACCTTGCGAACTTGCCGTCGATTCAAACACGCCAGCAAGGCGATTCAAGCGATCGTCGCCCAGATACGTCGAGTCGAGTCTCAGGCGCGTGAGCGGCTTCGCGCCTTGCTCCGAGCGTAGCATGTCATTCCTCCCGACAGCGAAAGCCTCGAGGCAACGCAAGACGTCGTCGCTCTCGGCAAAGTAGTCGAGCGGCGAGCCGAGGTCCAGCTCCTCAAGCTCCGGACACGCGCCGCGATCGAATGCATACGCGATATCCCGCAATAGCAGCTCTCCAGCTGGGATGCCGTTCCTGGAAATGCTGTCGCTAGACGATGGGCGGTTGAAGGACGGCCGCGGCATCCTCGTCCGAGTCGTTCTGGCGGAGGAGGAGCCAGAAATTGCAGGTCCTACCGTCGAAGGCTTCAATTTACTGGCGACCACGAGACTCGTGAGTCTCGTGCACTTGAGTAATAGCGTTGTCAACGCTCCGCTGGCAAAGTGCTTGAGTGCTGGCGATTGCGTCTCGAGATGCAGCGATCGCACCATCTTCGGCGCGTTGAGCAGAAGGAAGCGGTTCACAGAGCGTAAGCGAAGCACAGTCCGACCCGAGAGGAAACTCAGCACGAGTGCCACGAGGTTCTCGTCGTTCTCCAGTAGAAACGCACTCATGGTGGAACTGCTGCTCTCTTGGGTATGAACAGCCGCGATCTCTTCCACCCGCTGGCGTTTCCCACTCGGTTCAACGTCTTCCTCCGGACTGGAGATCCCGCGTTTGGCCCCACACACATGTCCGTGGGTCTCCTCCGCCTTCTGCCGCTGTTGGGTGATCATTTTGGGCCCCAATTGCGTGACGAGCGCCTGCACGCGACGCTCCAGTGAGAACTCATGTGTGTACTCGTGCATCGAGTGCGCCGCGTTGTACAGCATCCACTCCAGCCGCTGCACCAGCGACGGCACCACGGTGCCGCTTTGACTGTTGGCGAACGCCGTGTTGGCTCCGGCGGAGGTGCGTTTGGTGCTGGCGAGCACCGGATGCAACCGCCGCAAGCGCAGCATCATGAGCTTCCGCGTCAGTCGGTCGTCGGCGTTGTGGTGCCACGGCCGGCCACGTGGCAGCGCCCGGGACAGCACACGGCTAGGAGCCGGAGCTGGGATTGACGCCGAAGAGGAGAGCGGAGCCGCAGCAGAAGCGGCGGGCGGAGGCAGGAACATGCGCGACGACGAGCTATGAACGGAATGGTGCTTGGGTGGGAAAGGCGACGTCTCGAGTTCTTGGCAAATAGGGAAATGGAAAGAAACACGGTAACGCGGTTTGCAGACCTCAACGAAAACCGAGCGAGTGATGGGGTGGAAAATGTATCCATCGACAATCAGCAGTGTCCAATTTTGTCAACCCAATGACGTTCGCTGAAGCTGGTATTATAGTTTTAGGCATAATGAATAACATGGGATATTATGGCGTCGGTTTGTATTGGGTTAACTGTCCTGATCCCTGTAGGGTTATGTGTATCATACCTGGCGGTATGAATATGCTTTATGGAACTGGTATCTTTGTGTCGCCAGAATGTGGTTGGACGAAGATATTAAACAAATACTTCAGCATCGACATACACACGAGGAGGAACTTCCTTGGAAGGACAACCTCGTAAATATCGAACAAACGTTTGGCTACACAGCATGTGGCAAGCAACTCATTTGCGTGCGCCGCCGATCTCGAAGAATGGTACCGTAGTTGGCACGGAACAAGTGGATGTGGATCTGAACCTCCAATAGGAACTGCCGCGGAACATGCCGTTTATAGGACTCTTTCGCTTTTTAGAAGCCTTAGAAATTATCAGCGCATCTCGAAGACGGACGAGAGGACGAAGCTACTACGTAATCTACGGGCACCGATTACGGTACGTGTATAATACAACTCACGACTGCAGAACGATCTGGTTCAAGCATAGAGAGGGCCGGAGGTCAGGTTGCTCCATACTGACCGCTTTCGCTCTATGGTGAGCCTCCGTCGACCGTCTTCGCACAACACTGCAGTGTGTGTACTTGCTTCTCCAGCATGATTGCTACTTTTTACTTCTAGATTATATTCCACGCTTCGAATTTGCTGCCATTTCAATCATATAATAGAACGATTTTTTATACCACGGCTACCATAGTGTGATCTGAAACGAACCACAAACCTGCCATGGCCATGCGTCATTGATTAATTGCAAAATCCATCGCGGCGACAACCCAGAGAAGGAGAACGAAGAAGGTAAATATCACTGCAGGCATCGTCGCCTGTGTGTTTGACTGGAATGGCCTTGATGCACCCTCTTCCTTCGGTTTGGAGCGATGCACATGCATCCTGATTCTAAGTTCTGACCCGTCAGTTGCTCGTTGAAAGGTAGTGGTTATTCCTGTCCAGCAACTGGCAGAACCAGTGTTTCTGGTATCTATCGAGAGATGTTGAAGCTAACAACGCTGAACGAAATATTTCAGTTGCACGAATGAGTCTATGGGTTATCCGCAGCTAAGATCCAGGTATATTCGACAGGTTTCTTGTGTCGAACACCCAAACTGGCCTTGTTTCCAAATGGCAACCCTGGTTTGTGCATGCGAGAAAACCTACATGAGCATCTGTGGAGCCTGAGTCTCGGAGACACGTCCTGGTGTATATAATACATTATATCGCCCGCAGGCGTTGCTCGGGTAGATTTTGTCCCAGTATCAGTTTTGCTTCTAAAAAATATATTCTGAATCATGGATGTTCTAAAAAGGAACGTAGCGCAACCATGAATAGACGCTTGAGAGCCGATAGTGTCGGCTGCTGGCGTCTAAACGTACATGCATCATGGCAACGTCCTCCGAGTCTCAGGTTGTCAGGGTGCAACACGCAACCATAGACACGTGCTTATCCGTTTGCTTTTTCGAAAGGAAGGTCACTGGCTACATTTTTGTCTGATATCTCAACATTAGCTGCAAGGCCGATTTTGTGTTGCCATTTTGTGCTTCGCGAGCACTAAAATTAATTTTCAAATGCACCCAAAGGACAGGATTAGCGATTGCGCAAAATATTAATAAACGTACCGGTAGAGGTAATAATAAATGTCTTATGTTTATGTTGAATGTGCAGCTTCTTTGGTGCTGTGGAGGACATTCTGCTTTCTGCACACGCATAATGACGTATTTACCGTCGGCATGTGTAAAGTGCTTTTACAGCATGCAGTACTGACATGCTACCCCAAAAGAATGCATCCAGCATCCCACTACAGGAAAGCTTACGAGGATATCGGTTGAGCCTGGAGTCGCCATTGACGACACCACGGCCGAGTACTATTTCGCCCAAGGGTGACGTCCATCGGAGCGTGACATTCCGTCTGAGCACAGCCCCATCGCAAGGGAGATGGACGAACAATCCAGGTGCAAATTGCACGGTATTAGCGCAAGTACCTTCCAAAAGTGTATCCTTGAGATCTTCGTGGTGGGAATCACTAGAGTCCGTTTGTAGCCAGTTGCTGGATTAGTGAATCCTAAAATCGCCTTCGCTTGTTTGCGGGATAGCATCGTCCCTTTGCGTCTGCTGGCGACGCAGAAGCGTTGCATAATGAACACGATATGCTCCCTCGAGATTGTGGATGGGACGTCACACCCATCGCTGCTGCCGACGTCCGAACTTCGAACTTCGAAGTGCGTTCCGCGACCTCGAACGTCAAGCGCATCTCAAAGTCCATGCCTGACGCGTCTTCAACCCAAGTGTCTTGTTGTTTGGGTGGGAAATCTTCGCCTGACCTGATGTGCCGCCATGATGGAAGTTCTTTTCAGCGTCATTAGACTCTCAACAGGTTTGGAACATGCATTACGATACTTCAAGCGTTCTTCTTCCTCGTGTCTTGCTCTCCTTCTTGCGAAAGCCTGTCGATAGGTTCAAACTGCTAGGACTCTTCTCCATTCCGCACTGTACCCACCCGGCCGGTTACTTCCACGTGGATCGCCGCTGTTTCTTGGCCGGCGGAGGCGACGCGAACTTGGCCAGACGTTGCAACCCGGACTTCTTGCCGGCATTGGCTGGCGACGTGGCCGAAGCTTCAGCCGGTTTCTTCAGGAACGGGTTCGCGGGCGCCGTCGACCGCTCGACGACGCTATTGCTGCGCTTGCTGCTCGGATTGGTGGTAGTTTTGGAGGGCGTGGCCGCCAGGGGAGACCGTGGCGCTTCCTCCGTCGCCGACGAAGCGGCCTCTTCTTCGGTCCGAGGCGGCGTTGACGGTGGTCGAGACAAGATGCTACGGGCCTGACGCAGAGGCTCCACGTCTTGTGGCCGGTGACTGAGCTCCTGTGCCTCGTGGCGGTACGATGCAGGCTGGCGACGAGGCTGCGAAGGTGCCACGTCCGGTTGATGACGCTTTGGCTGTTCGAATTTGACTCGGTAGAGCTCATACAACTGAGTCTGCAGCTGCCGCAGCGAGAAGTGGATGGCCAGCTTCTGGGCGATCTGATGCGACTTCTCCAGATGCAGACACTTGGCCAAGTCTAACACCCGCGCCGGCTCGTCGTTCGTGCACGCCGTCTTCATCATCAGGATGAGTGACTTGTCCATCTCGGCCTGTTCCTTGACCACTTGATTGGCCACGTCATTGCCGTTCACCTCACTAGCGCTGGCCTCCAGTCCGCAGAGCCGCACGTTCTGCCACATGGCGCCGTTCGACGAGCCCTCCGTCTTCTTGGACGTCTTGGGGAATGACGCGGTCCGCAAAGTGAATGTGCCGGGCACAGGGCGGTGGTTACCTCGCAGCTTCGGCGCACGAGTTCCTTTCTCCAGTGGGAAGTAGAGCAGCGAGTCATTGACCACACCTAATGTAAAGATGCCGTGTCGCTCTTCGGGTTTCTTCTGCAATGCGTTGCCCACACAGCCGATCGGGAACCAATTCCACGCCGTGCTAGGCGATAGTGCCTGCACACAGGCGAAGGAGTCCACGGCGTAGAGGATATGGCGGTCGTCGAAGCCCAGCCACGTGAGTGTGGACCACTGCGCGGCGTCCTCCCTGGCCAGTTCGTTCTCTTTGTGGGATGCAAACACATCTCTCGGCGGTGGTGTCATGGGCAGTTCCCCCTTAGCGACAAGCACCACCCGTTCCCGAGATGAGTCCACCTGGATTCGTAAGAGTTGGTACAGCATTTGACCGTGAAATCCTTGATACACGACAGCCAGCAACGATTGCTTGGCTGTCATGGTCACAACGCGACCGGGAAGACGTAGCAGCGCGTAGTCGATGCCGCTAGTGGTGTAGATCCGTAGCGTGTGCAGTGAGGTAGCCACGGCGCAGAACTCGCGACTGGCAGCCACACACTCGGCGTCCTCGCCGTCGGGTAGCGCCTTGTGCCATGAACTGTTGCTGGCCCAGGATTCGAACGGTCGATAGAACACGAAGCTGCTGATGACGTCGCTCTCACTGGCACCAGCTTCCAGGTCCTCCCAGTCCTCACGCGCACGTCGTGGTACGGCGAAGATGGCCCCGTGGTCGTCCAGGAACGCCATGGAGAACATGTAGTTGTCGTTGAACTTGAACCCACGTCGGGACTTGTCCACGAACTCCACCTTCACCAGGTTCTCACTCAAATTGGCGCCTCGGATCACTTCGATCTCGCCTTCAGGCGTCCAGGCCAATAGCGACGTGCTGTTGCTACTCCGACCGCTGGGATCCTGCACGCTGCCCGGCTGGAAAGGCTCGGTGACTGTGCGAAGCGGAGAGATCTGGCGGTACAAGCTCGAGGAAGACCGAGTAGGGATGAGGACGTCCTCATCTTGGGTAGCTTCCTCTACGACGGCCTCAGCCGCCGTGCCGAAGCCGAAACTGGCCTTGATAGCCTCAACTCGCGCTTCGTTATCGTCGTCGAACGCCACTTCCTCTTCTTCGTCGTCTTCGTCGTCACTGTGAGCGCCATCCACTTCAGCCTCATCATCCACGAAAGACGACGCTTTCAGGTGCTTCTTTTTCGCTTTCTTGGGTTTCACAGCAGCACTTGATGAACTGGTGGAGACGGCTGAAGTTGCAGCAGAGAGCGGCAATCCCGTCAAGTGCTGCGGCGGCGTCCGACCTGCCGGGATCACGTCCTTGACGAAGGCTAGACGCCCTCCACTATGGTAGACCACCAACGCGTTGAGTGTATTGGCGAACTGCACGCCAAGCGCTGGGTAGTCCATCTTGAAGGAGCGCAGCACACTCTGCGTCTCCAATTCCCATACAAATACCTCTTTGGCACGCGTCGCAGCTGCCACGTATCGTCCGTTGGGGGAGAAAGCCAGGATATCCACATCAGCGGCTGTGCTTCGACCAATAGGCAGCAGCAATCTGCTCTTGGGCGTCCAGGTATCGCGTTCGAACAGCTCAATGATGCCTTTATCCATCGGCACAGCCAGCAATCGGCCGGTTGTGGCATCTCCTGGCTGCCACGCACAACGTAGCAGCACGTCTTCGTTGCGGATATCTCCGTGTTTAATGGCGATACTCGTGGCTTGGGTAGCTCGTAGACCCGCCGCATCCAGCGCGAACACACGCACCGTGGCGTCCTCGCTGCTGACGCAGAGATAGCGCTCTTGTGGGTCCAGCACCACGCTCTTGACGGCTCCAGTGGCTCCTTCTGCGAGTATTATTCGCTCTGTATCGTCGCGGAGAAGCACGCGAACGACCGGCTCCTCGTCGGCGATGGCGATGAAGGAAGCCGAGCATGCCACCTGACGGATGGCCACCGTGGAGCGACGCAGCAGCTGATCCATCTCACAGTCCGGCGGCATACTGTAGGACGCCACGGTGTTGTCGTCTTCGGCTGCCAGCAGCACGCGCGTCTGCTCCGGCGTCACGGCGAAGGACGGAACAGGTCCGTCGCTCACTACCGTCTCGATTACCATGGTCTCTGTGGCGAGGTCTGTGCCGTACAGCACGCCATCCTCGCCGCTGGTGAACACCACGTCGCTGCCGATAGGGATCTGGCCGCCTTTGAGCTGGTGCAACGTGGTGATAAGCTGCATGGCGCCGTTGCCATTCACGTTGACGCTGATCTCCTTCATGGTTTCCATGATTGCGGAGGGGATATGGCGCGAAAGACGCTCGGTGAGTCGTGAATGGGAGGAGGAGGAGATTGGCGAGGGTTTCGGTGGAGTGGTGAGTGTGTTGCAGGATGCGGGGGCGGAGAAGAAGGCGAAGACAGCAGGCCTTGTCTTGCCAGTCTTGCTTCCTCTGCTCAAATGCGCGGGTGAAATGCGGGTGAAATGGCGGGAAGCAATGGACAAGATTTCCGAATTTAGGGCGGGAGGGATAAAGTGTTGGAGGGTTTTGGCCTCTGGTTTTATGTCGAGGTTTTCGCCAATCAGAGAAGGACAGCGATTTAGATGGGTCAATGTAAGTTTACAAATTTATGAAAGACGACGGTATGTTTGAGTACATTTACACGTGTATGCAATTGCGTCTGGACGAAAGACGAAGAAAGACAACAACAACAACTGGAGTTGGGGGAAGACGCAGCAGCTATGGGTGACCGCGGCAACAAGTTCTACGCGCCCACGGGCGAGACGACGGAGTGGGAGGACATCCTGGTGAAGAAGGGCATCCTGGCGCCCAAGACCAAGGTGAACGAGGAGGAGGAGGAGCAGGAGGAGGAGCAGGTGGACCCGCGCGAGTACGCCACGCTGGACGAGCTCGACGAACTAGAGGTGCGTCAGATTTCATCCTCAAGCGCCAGCGTTATAGACGAATTGCTGGCATGCAGACGCTCAGTTCTATTGATGGTTGGCGTTTTGGGCCATTCGTGTGTATAGGACGACTACGATGATGACGCGGAGCTCGCTCGTATCCGGTACGTTGGAGGAGAAGACCGTGAGTTTGCAATCGAATGCGTGTAAATGGAGGCTTGTGACCGTGTATTGGTCGTCTTGGCTTGGCGTAGGGAGCTCCGTATCAATCAGATGATGGCGCAGGCGGCGCGTAACAAGTTTGGGGACATTCAACCCATCGCGAAGGACGAATGGACCCGTGAAGTGACGGAGGGCAGCAGCGAGCACTGGGTCATCGCGTATCTGTGGGACGACGCGCTGGAGGAGTGCAAGCTCATGGACAACGTGCTGCGCGAAGTGGCCAAGAAGCACCGCGACGTCAAGTTCGTGAGCATCCAGGCGCAGGCGTGCATCGAGAACTGGCCGAGTCGGAATTGCCCCACGCTCTTCATGTACCACAAGGGCGACCTGAAGAACCAGCTGCTGAGCATCCGCAAGCTCAACGGACTGAACATGAAGGTGGAAGATCTGGAGGAATACATCGCCAAGGCCGGCGTCTTCAACGCCGAAGAGTAGACGGGGGATGCAAACGGCCAGCGTCTGCTATTGAGCCACAGAGCCAGGAAGGAAGCAAGGTGGGCGGGATGCCTTCCCGTGCGCATTTACTATAGATTTTGCTTTGCATCTGCTCTCCATCTTCTCTTGTTACCATTGTGCTGTCGCTTTGTCTCCTCCGCAAACGAATCTAATCCTGCAGCACCTTGGGGACCTTGAAGAAGTAGCCGGACTTCTCGGCAGCGTTCGCCAGCACTTGTTCGGCGCAGTCGCCTTCGGTCACAACGTCTTCTCGGAGAGGAGCCACGCCTTCATATACCACACATACGCATATCTAAGGCACCATATACGCAAAGAGGCTTAAGCCAGACACATCTCCAGTCTTACCGGCGTCAAAGTCGTCCTTGGCGTACACGTCGTCGATGTTCTCGTTGAGCGTCATGGCCTGGATGGTCTTGGTGCACTGGATGATGGACTCCACGTCCTTAAGCAGGGATGGCAGCTTCGCGTCTTCGATGTGCAGGTGACACAGCTCCGCTAACTCGCGAAGCTGTACGAGCAACTCGCCACAGCGTCAACCCCATCCCATACGTCTGGCCATTCTGCGAAGCTCAGCCAAACTATCGCACCTTTTCCTCCGTGAGTACGGTTTCAGCGGCATCCAGTTGAGCCCCCGCTTGATGCAACTCCTTCAACGACCAGGACGGCGTGCGTGGCACCTGCAAAGGCGTGAACACAGCAGCGAGAGCTTGTCAGAAGCAGCGCTATAGCATTATGCTTTGTGGCATCTACGGCACAAGGCGCACACTAGAGATCTCTTTGAGACCCTCAGGGAGTGGCGCAGCCGTCGAGCTCAAGCAGCGGGCAGTTAAGGCTTGCGATGCAACAGGGAACGTGCAGCGCGCCGCCTTCTGCAGCCGTCGCGCCGCCACCACAGATGTCCGCATGATTCGGCTCGTTGCTTGTCAATATTGCTCTGCTAAGTGCGTGTTTCAGTTTGTTAGGTTCGATTTCTTCTTGATTAAGTGCGTTTCCTGCGCTCATTCGTGAACCACAAGGACGACATGAAGGTTCCCAAGATGCTGCTGGACTACACGCTGCGCTTCGGCATCCCCATGGCGCTGGCCTACGCCTATTGGAACCCGCGCTCGGACGAGGATATCCGCAAGGACGTGGTACGTTTGCGTGTGGCGCGTGAGGTTAGGAGCGACGCTACCTCTTCCACAATACGAAGTAGAACAGCTCCACATCCATCCACTGGCTGTTCATAATGGCGCCTGACTGTTACTTGTTTGGTTCATGGGATTGGCTTCAACTGTGTAGGAATCGCAGATTAAGCCGGACGCGGAGCGTCGGAGGAAGCACCAGACCAAGTTCGCGGAGCTGCTGCTGCAAAAAGACGGCATCTCCGAGGGCTCGAAGCAGCAGCTGGACCAAGTCACGGCCTTCACGAAGCGGAAAGACGAGTACCTCGCTGACCAGAAAAAGAGAAACGAATAACAGCTCTTCAACTGGTCGTGGTTTGCTTGGAAGGGATACGCATGCATTCATGGCCCGTTACCGGTGTTTGGTTTAGTGCATGTATCGCTGGATGCGACTGCAGTGCACCGACTCCACCTCTTTCAGTGCGGTCTCCAGCTGGCGCTGCAGTAAGCGAAGACCCTCATAGTCCACTCGGAGGCATGTGGACTGCAGTCTCGGCACTTCGGAGGTGGTGGAAGCTGTGGCGGTATCCAAACGAAGCGTCACGATGGGCTTCGGCTTGTTGCGGAGGAAGCGCGTGCCCAGCTATCGCACCGCATACACAGCAGTCGAAGCATCAGCATTGACTGCCTTGCAGACCTCATGACACTTCAACCTTGCATTCAATGTTGCCTTCGTGCCTTACCTCGAGATCAATCCGCCACTCCAGGTTGCGATAATGCGGGACACTTGTGCCGGTCTCGCGTGAGACAGTCGCTCGGATCGCTTCCGCGTGTGCTAGATACAGCTACAAAGAGAGCAGTATGGACCCAGCGACGATCGTCAAACCTCGTACATACTACCCTTCGAAGCTGGCAGTGTGGGTTTCAATAGCGACGTTGTGTCTACCTGTGTGAGAGCGTCGGCATGTTGTTCCGGGAGCGCCAATCCCTTCAGTGCCAGCTGGAACGTATGTCCCGATAACTCAGTCTGAAGAGGAAGGGCGCCGAGAAGAAGAGCAATCAGCATACTGGCAACCGTGCTAGTGCACTCAAAGAGACGCTGCACGCACCTTGGCGCCGTCCATGAGGATCTTCGCAATGGCCAATACGGCTTGCTCCATCTGCTGCGGCTCCCACCCCGAAGCCGCTGCATATTTCATTCCACAGTCAGAAAACAGCTTAGATTCACATGCATATATGCACATATTGACGCAGGCAAGGCTTCCCAACGTACAGGCCGTTCGAGTCAAGCGCCGCTTGCTCTGCTTCTCCGAGGCGAACAGCATCACCGCCATCTTGCACACCGCCTCGAAATCTACAGCAGTTTGTAAAATACCAAGGCGTTTAGCGCCAAAATACAGAGCCATGATCTAGTTCTTGACAGCGAAGCCTACGCTCGAGAGAGAGCGCGCTGATCTTCGCGACGGCCTCCAGCACGCGCTCATCTGCCGCAAAGCTCCGACTCATATTGGGCGCTTGCTTGAAAATGGATCCCCTATCATCTTCCTTTGACATCCTTCTCGAGTTTTTATCCAATCAGATGGTCGAATATTATTTTAGCGAATGAACGTGTTTCTACAAAATGCTTTTTAGCCAGTAAAACTGCTTGTTCTAGTGGCAGGTGGCGCCAAGAGCGACGCTCGGCAGACACGAGACGGAACGAAGTGGACGATGGCGGCGAACGGAGCAACAGGCGGCGGCAACCGCAGGGACCCGATCCTGGATCTGGCCAAGTACATCGACCAGGAGGTGCGCGTGAAGTTCCACGGCGGGCGCGAGGTGACGGGCTCGCTCAAGGGCTACGACCAGCTGGTGAACCTCGTGCTGGACGACTGCGTCGAGTTCGTGCGCGACCCGAACGACGAGTACCGACTCACGGACGAGACGCGCAGAGTGGGGCTCGTGGTGTGCAGAGGCACGTCGGTCATGCTCATCTCACCCGTGGACGGCACAGCCGAGATCCCCAACCCGTTCCTGCAGGAGGGTTAGCCAGTCAGCTCTTCGGCATCAGGAGACAGCCAGGATCGGAACGGCAGCGAAACGGCGACGGAAAAGAAGACGGCACGATCCAACAGGCCTCCACGTTCTGGGGGAGCACTGGTAGCACGAGGAGGCGGCGGTCTTTCGTTAGTCACGCCTGGCGTTTGAAAGCTGCCGAGCGAAATAGCAGATAAGAACATCGCAATCGGAAGGATTCATATGCAGGCTTGCTTTCTGTCATTTGCGTTCGGAGTTGGGATGTTTGCTACTTGATTGCTTTCCTTTATTGACAACCAGCACTACTTGGTGCTCTCCAGCAAGCGGACCTTATAGACGGCCCCCCAGAGCTTGCCCGTGAGGTAGAACACGTCTTCTTCGCCGTCGTATGCGATGCCATTGAGCACCGCACCGGAAGCCACATCGACGCCAGCGTCCGCGATGACATTCGAGCAGTCGAAGACCGTCACGACGGCGCCCGTCTGCGGGTCGATCTTCAGGATGAACGGCTGGTACCACACGTTCGCGTAGATGAATCCGTTGGCGACCTCCAGCTCATTGAGTTGCGAGACGCGCTGCTCTCCGCCGTACATGGTAACGTCGACTCGGCGCACCTCCTTCATAGTCGATGGGTCCCAGAACAGAAGAGTTGAGGAGCCGTCCGAGACAACCAGCTCGTTGCCGTCATAGTCAATGCCCCAGCCTTCCCCCGTTACTGTCTCGAAGTTGAACTGGCGAGTCAGCGTGAAACTATCAGCGTCCTCGCCAGTCCCAGAGCCCGAGATGCTACTCTTCAAATCAAAAACGAAGCCGAGCTTGCTCTTCCACGTCAGCATGACCAATTCACCGCCTGGACCCACCGTCACACCCTCGCCGAAGAGCTCTTTGGGCAGATCATAGTGTTCTAGCACCCGACCACTGGCAATATCCACGCGCCGGAGACTCGACTGCCCAAACAATCCTGTTGACTCGATGAAGAACTTGTCCGTGCCTTGCGAGACCACCGTGAAGCCTTGGGTAAACGCGGCGGCGTCATGCGGATACTTGCTCACCACTTCCACCGTAGGCCGTGCCGCCTCTCGGAACTCCGAAGTCTGCCGATGTTTGACTGTCGTGAGTTCTGGAGAGCTCAAATCGTGGCTCGACGGGTCGGATAGAGTGAGTCCCATAGCCAGCAGCGCCACGAAGACCAACATGATCGTCGCCATGCAGAAACGCAGGCTGAGCCGGGGCATGGCGTCTCGCAGATTGGTCACCGCCCAGCTTGTTGGTGCCGGGTCTGCGTCTGCTTCGACTGCTGCTGTCTTGGCTCGTTGCGCTTTGGCCGCCGCCTTGCCACGACGGCTGGAGAGCTGCTCGCGCGCCATCGCACGGCGTTGAAGGGAAGGCGGTTCTTGTCGGGATATTCTTGGGCCATGACGGCGATTGATTGACAAACCCGGAGCAGTTACGCGTTCCAGTTAGTGTGGTGGACGTCAAATTCAGAATTTATTAGTGTGGCGTGGATTGCTTTTCGGACGTGACTGTCGCCAACACGCAAAAGCCAAGCCAACTTGATCGGAAGAAGGAGAGGAAGGCGGCAACGATGGGCGTGCTGTGGAACTTCTTCCTCACGAGCCTGCTGCTCACGAACGCCGTGTGCATACTGCACGAGAAGCGCTTCCTGCGTCCATGTACGTGTGCTTGTTTTGGTGTCTGGCGATGGGGGAGAAGCGGCAGAGAGAGAGAGAGGGGACAGCAGAAGGACTTACCTGTGCTTGCTGGCTTTGGGTCTGGTATGCTGCTGGTGATGCTGGCAGACGGATGGCACAAGGTGGACTCTTCGCAGGGCATGACCATTAAGAACCAGATCGTGGGCTTCCTGATTGCAGTGCAGTATCTCCGATGTAAGTACTAGCTATTGTTTCGCATCGCGTCCTGCAGCATGACACGAAGGTACTTGCGGATTTTCGTGCTGACAGACGCGTTGTATACAAAACCTGTGTGTATACAGTCCCGCTCATGGTCATCAACGTGCTCATGATCTTGCTGGAGCTGGTCATGGGGTGATAATCCAACCAAGTGCGCGGAAAGAAATACAGCCAGCAGCGTTTTCATGTTCAGGTCTGCAGCGCCAATAGGGCGTATTGTCAAGCGCTCGTTGGCTCCCCACTCTGCGACGCGATGGTCTTCTAGACCACGTGAACCAAGCAAGGAGGTTGGGTGCCCATGTCCTGGCAAACGCAGCGTAGTGCAGCAGCATTCCCAGTCGGCCGATCTGGCCACGTGTAGCTGCCCGCTACATGGAAGTAACCTACCAAACAGCATATTCGGATCCAGATTTTCTAAAGATTTTCGTCTGTGAGGTGCAAACCCGTCAACCCGTATTGTGTGTCGAGAAACCCACCCACCCGTTTGCCTCTGGTCCGCTCAAACAAAGTATGGGTCGGGCGGGTTCTCTCAGGTCAGTGGGGTGGTATAGGATACCCGCGGGTTTCTTCCGTTCCCCCCTTCCCCGCCTCCGATCCTGTCGCGTGGACGACAGCTTTCTGCGTGCGTAGATCGAAGCGCGGCCAGCGAGAAGATCGAGAGCTGCGTCGAAACGCCAGGGCTGCGTCTATCTCTCCATTGCGCCGTCGTTCGCTCTCCTCCGTCTCCTAGATCAAGCAGAAGAAGCGGATCTCGTCCACCATGTTCGAGAAGAACCTGCAGGACCTGGTGAAGGGCATCCGCTCAGCCAAAGGAGACGTGACCGTGTACATCTCGCAGGCGCTGCAGGAGATCAAGGCGGAGCTGCGCAGTACCGACCCGTTCGTGAAGGCGCAGGCCGTGCGGAAGCTCACGTATCTGCACATGTTGGGCTACGACATGTGTTGGGCCGCCTTCCACGTGGTGGAGGTCATGAGCTACGAGCGGTTCGCTCACAAGCGCATCGGCTACAACGCCGCGTGTCAGAGCTTCACGCAGTCCACAGACGTCGTGCTGCTGTGCACCAACCTGCTCAAGAAGGAGTTCGGCAGTCCCAGCGAGTACGAGGTGGGTTTGGCCATCAATGTACTGGCCAACATCGTCACGGCCGACTTGGCGCGCGACCTGCTGGGCGATGTGCTGGCCATGAGCGGCTCGCCCAAGTCCTACGTTCGCAAGAAAGCCACTTTGGTGCTGTACAAGATGTTCCTGCGCTACCCGCAAGGCCTGCGACTGTCGTTCGACCGTCTGAAGGAGCGGATGGAGGAGCCGGATGTGGCTGTCGTGTCTTGCGCCGTCAACGTCATCTGCGAGCTGGCCAACAAGAAGCCGAAGAACTACTTGGGTCTGGCTCCGCAGTTCTTCCGACTGCTCACCACGTCCTCCAACAACTGGATGCTCATCAAAGTGGTCAAGTTGCTGGCCAGTCTGGTGCCCGAGGAGCCGCGGTTGGCTCGGAAACTGCTGGATCCGCTGGCTACCGTCATCCAGAACACGCCAGCCAAGTCGCTGCTCTACGAGTGCATCAGCACGGTCACCACGGCGCTGCTGTACACCAAGAAGAGCGACGGGTCGCAGCCCCGCAACGTGGCGGCGGTCGTGCGGCTCTGCAACGACCACCTGCGCCGGTACATTGAGGATCCGGACCAGAATCTGCGGTACTTGGGCCTCGTGGGACTGGGCAACCTCATGCTGTCGCATCCGTACGTGATCACGGAGCACCAGCAGCTCATCGTGGAGTGCTTGGCAGTAGACGATATCACCATCCGGATGCGCGCTTTGGAGCTGTTGGCTGGTATGGTGAATCCGGATAATGCGGCGCCCATTATTCGCGAGCTGATGCGCCAGACACTGGGCGCTGATGGCGCTTATCGCCACGAGCTGATCACGCACATCTTGCACGTGTGTTCGGTCAACAAGTACGCCAACATCCACGACTTTGACTGGTACATCCACGTGTTGGTGCAGCTGGCTCGTGTGCCGGGCAACACGTCGGCCACGGTGGACGCGTCACTGTCGTCGCTGGCTCCGTCGGCAGGCAGTATGCTCGGCTCCAGCAGCAGCAGCAATCACAAGACGAAGCTGTCAGACGAGGAGGTGCAGGCCAAGCGTTCGCATGGCGTCGAAGTGGCTCGGCAACTTGTGGACATTGCGGTGCGGGTGAAGAGCGTGCGTAGCGTCATGGTGGACAACATGATTGAGTTGTTGACGGAGAAGGAGGCGCTCAGTGGGCCTGGAGCAGGTACATTGTGTGAGGTTTTCTATGCGGCAGCGTGGATCACGGGCGAGTACGTCATGGAGTTCCTGGACGATGTGGATGACGACGAAGATGAGGAAGATGAGGACGAAGATGAGGACCGTGAAACGGAAGAGGAGAAGCTCCAGCGTCTGGAAGAGCTGGCGGACGAGATGTTGCAGCCGCGGACTACGACGCTGCCTGGTCATGTCCAGACCGTCTTCATCCAAGCGCTGCTGAAGTTGCTCACGGCCATGGCTGAGCGGGCTGACGACGCCACGGTGGAGAAGATGGCGGACATCATTGTGGAACGCCTGCCAGCATTCGTCCAGAGCGAGCACATCGAAGTGCAGGAACGTGCCGTGTGTCTACAGCAGCTGCTGCTGGCGTTGGGCATGGGCATGGGCTCTCTCTCGGCGCAACAGCGAGCGGAGCGCGCGTTCGACGGGAACGCTTCGCTGGATCCGGCCAAGCGTCTGAATGTGCTGAACGCGTACTTTGCTGAGCGCCTCGCGCCTGTGGGGGTCAAGGCGCAGCGCAAAGTGCCTCTGCCGGGCGACCTGGACCTTGACGAGCCGCTGAGCCACTCGGAGGCCAAGTTCCTCGAATCTGGTGGCGACGTATCAGCCTTTTCGAGCGAAGACGACCTGGAAGTGTCTTTTGTGCAGCAAGGCCACTCGACTGGCTCTGGCGGCGGCTACAGCGGCATTGGCGACCAATCGCCCGAGCGGAAGCCCGGCCACAAACACCACCGCCACCGCCGCCACCACAACCACGGCTCCTCTTCGTCGGAGTCGGAAGAGCGCTCGGGATCCGAAGAGTCGGCGGATGAGAAGGAGAAGCAGGCGCAGCAGTACGCGCGCGAGCAGGAGCGGCTGCGCAAGGATCCCTTCTATTTATCCGCTGGAGCACAGACGCCCGCTGATTCTGCTGTTAACGCGGTAAGGAGCGACCTGGAGAGGACGTTGCGCCTGGACTGTGCTATCGAGTGCTAATGTGTGTTTGGGGCTGGTCTGCCAGGGCTTTGCGGATATGATGGGTGCATTGGGCTCGAGCGGCAACGGCAAGAAGAAGAAGGCGGCGAAGGTGCGACGGCTTTGGGCTGGCTTTCGCTGCTTAGGACGACGGGTACTGACTTAAAAGGCTGGGTTTGCTGGGCGTGTGCTGTAGAAATCCAAGTCACGGGCGATTTTCGAGGACGACTTGATGCCAGAAGGCGCACGCTCGAGTGACGAGGAGCGTCGACGTGCCCGGAAGAAGCGCGGCTCCGTGGATGAGGAGGTGCGTGGCGCGCATTCGACCCGTATTGCGGTTACTGGGTACTTACTGCTCTGATCTGTTGACCTCGATAGGACAACGACCTGGCTGCGGTGGATCTGAGCATCCCGTTGGGGGAGAACGAGAAGGTGCCGGACGAGCACTGGTTCCATCGCCAGACACCGTCGACCCCGCCGATGGAGAGCGAGAAGAAGGCGAAGAAGAAGAGCTCCAAGCACAAGAAGAAGACTTCGCGAGGCGAGGACGACGAGAAGAAGAAGAAGAAGAAGGACGCGTCCAAGAGCTCGAAGGTCAAGAAAGCGTCGCGGAAACAGGAGGAGCTATTGCTCGGGTTCAGCGACGAAGGAGAGGAGGAAGTGGCGAAGACCCACCGCCATCACGAGAGCTCTTCGTCGACGAAAAAGAGCAGCCGCAGCCACAAGAAGAGCAGCAGCTCGACCAAGAACGGCGACGAGGCGGAGAAGAGCAAGGCGACGAAGAAGAAGAAGGACAAGAGCAGCAAGAGCTCCAAACGCCAGGAGGCGGCTCCTCCTGCCGAGCCGCTGCTGCTCTTTTAGACTACCTAGCTGTCGGCACTCCCGAGTCTTCTTACCAGGTCTCGAGGTCTCGCGAAAGTGACAAATAGGTGATGGATTCTTCGTAAATGAGGGAGGGAGTGGGTCTATCGAGTGCTGCGCTATTGGCCGCGTCCTGGTCGCGTTTAGTTCTTGTGCTTGCTCTTCTTGCTGGCCTTGTGGTGCTTCTCGGACGAGTGCTTGTGCTTGCGCTTCTCCGCCACTGGCGACGCGGCCTTCACGGGGCTGCTGCTCGTCTTCGCGACCGCCTCGCGATGGTCCTCGACCAGCGAGAAGCAG
>MBAC02002260.1:0-46452 GCA_001712635.2 Nothophytophthora sp. Chile5 | reverse complement strand
ACGTGTTCACGTCGTGTCTGACTACGCCCATTACCGTCGCTTTGCGGTGGTTCATCTCGCAAAACGAGCTGTCGATGGCGCATTTGGACGCTAGCTTCATCGAACGCATCCCCGGGAAGCTGACCGATCGGAAAACGCCGTTAGGCGAGCTGAACTGGATCTTCACGGCCATCACGGACACCATCGCGTGGAACATGCTGCCGCGAGAGCTGTTCCAGAAACTGTTCCGCCAGGATTTGCTGGTAGCGTCGCTGTTCCGCAACTTCCTGCTTGCCGAGCGGATCATGAAGTCCGAAGGCTGCTCGCCCTGTTCGCTGCCAGCGCTGCCTCCGACGAACCACCATTCGCTCTGGCGCTCGTGGGATCTGGCGGCTGAAGTGTGTCTGAACCAGCTCTACAAGCTGTCCAATCCGTATCCAAACGTTGACATGAACTTCCAGCCCTCAAGGTTCTTCGCGGAGCAGCTCACGGCGTTCGAAGTGTGGCTGCAATTCGGCTCATCGGCGAAGTCGCCGCCGCAGCAGCTGCCGATGGTGCTCCAGGTGCTACTGAGTCAAGTGCATCGCCTTCGTGCGCTGGTTCTGCTGAAGAAATTCCTCGATCTAGGCCCCTGGGCTGTGAACTTGGCACTCTCTGTTGGTATTTTCCCGTACGTGCTCAAACTGCTGCAGTCCCCAGCCAGTGAGCTGCGGCATGTGCTGGTCTTCATCTGGACGAAGATCCTGGCGTTAGACTCGAGCTGCCAGGTGGATCTCGTGAAGGACGACGGTCATTCATACTTCATTTCGCACCTCGCCGCCGCGCTGAACAACCCTGGCAGCAACCAATCCGCCTACGGTTCGGGCGGCAGCGTCATGCCGGCCGAGCAAAAGGTGATGACGGCTTTCATCATCTCGGTGATCTGCAACAACTACCTGCCTGGCCAAAAGAGCTGTTTACCGCAATACTTACACAAAGTGTGTGCCAATTTGCTGCAAGATCCGGACGAAGAAGTACGCAAATGGGTTTGCTTGTGTTTGGCAAAGTTGTGGGAAAACTTCGACGATGCGAAGCGAGTGGCGACAGAGGACCAATTACCGCGGAAGTTGGGGGAGCGACTTCGTGATGATCGACCTGAAGTGCGAACCGCCGCGGCGTACGCGTTAGGTACGCTTGTCGGCTTCCAATTCGACCCCAACGTGAGCGGGAAGCAAGTCGATTTGAACCGTATGGAGGATTTCTTGCGGCAGCGAGCACACGACGACATCATTGTGGCCATGGAACTGCTCTGGGGTTGCCGTGACGGTTCCCCGCTGGTTCGTCGTGAGAGCGTATTGGGGTTAGCCAATGTGATCTTGCACAGCTATCACCAACCGCGGTTTGAATCCGTCGCGAAGCACTTCAAGAACCAATCTGTGGGCAAGCGAGGCGTTCGTGCTTCTTCCTCTGGCGAAAGCAATGGCTCTCCATCTGGAGTGGGCACTCGAACGGCAGCATCTGCTTCAGAGAATGCGAACGAGACGAACTTTGCAGGTGGTGCCGATGTCTTCGTGGATGCGGAGTTGTTGGATGCGATCGGTGAAGACGCCAAGTACTATGCGCAAATCTGGCACGTCCTGAAGGAGATGCAGTCCAGAGATCCGTTTCCAAATGTGGTGGATGCTGTGAAAGCGATTGTCAGCTTCGTGAACGCGAGCATCTTGGAAGCGGAGCAGGAGCGAGTGCGAAGCAGCAGTCCGGTGGGAAACGCCCTCCCAGTATCTACGCATCCCACCACCAGTGACAGCAATCCGATTCAACGGACGGACGAATTGCATGGAATGGGGCCGGCTTTACAGCTACAACGGGAAGGCTCGATGCCCCAATTGGCCTACTCGCAAGCTCAGCATGGTGCGGCGAGGCCCGGTCCTTCCGCTGAAAACTCCACTGTCATCACGCCAATCTCGGAGAGAGGAGGACCGAGTCGAAACCCGGAGGCAATGCCCACGTTTGCGGCTCCGGCCAAGAATTTGCGAACGACGTCATCGGTGGGCAATTTCCGACTGTATCAAGAGCAACATCAGCAACAGCGTCTCAACAGTGCCGTGGGTCAGAATGGACTGGGTGACGGGATCCCTCCCGCGCCTTCAAGCATGAGCAGCAATGCCAATCAAGGACGATATCGAGGAGCAGATGTCCCCGGTGCCAGAGACTATCGCGTGTCTGGCGGTGGGATGTTTTGTGGTGATATGAATTATCCGGTCCAAGAAGCTCCTCCTCTGGATCGCTTCGGCCGACATGAGGATTTCCCTGCCTCGCTGTTGTCAACTTGCTATGATCGACATAAGGCCCAGTTCAACGAGCCTGTGCTAGAGCCCTTGTGCGAGGACGAGGACCCATTGAGTGAGAAAGGTGCAGAGAGGTGGGAGCGCTCTCGGCGGTACAGTCGCATTCGAGGTGCGGCCAACAAACTGGCCCCGGGTTTTGCCGCTCCACGTCTCAGCACGACGAAGTCGCCAATGATGCAGCGAGGCGGGCCTTCACCCCGTGATTCCGGCCTACAGTCTCCTGCTCCGTACTCTTCGGCGACTTACGAGAGTCCCCGGCGTGTTTCGGCCTTGGGAGACCAGGACGACGTGAAAGATTTCACGCTGAATCTCCGCCAACGCGCGGTGCTGAACACGGACTCGGAGATGACGTCGTTGCTGCTCTTTCATCCGTACGAGACGATGCTCGTGGTGGCGGACGAGAAAGACCAGATCTCGCTCTACAACTTTGAGGAAACGGAGATGAAGGTGCTGAGTTTCGGCAACAAAAACCCACCTGGGTCGCGTCTAACGTCGTTGAACTGGATCAACGAGGAGGAAGAGAGCCTGCTGACCTGCGGCTCCGACGACGGCGTGATCAAGATCTACCATGGTTTGCACAGTCCTCATCCTTCGCAAGGTAGTCCGCGTCTATTGTCAGCCTTCGTTGCTGTCCCAGATCTGGTGCCAGGAACGCGCGGCTCCGGCTTGGTGATGAACTGGCAGCAGCAGGCCGGCATGATGTATGCTGGCGGCAACTCGAGTATGCTTCGAGGGTGGAACTTGCGTCAAGAGAAATGCACGGTTGCGCTACCTACGCAGACAGACTCGTGCATCACCAGCATGGCAAGTGACGAAAGCGTCCCGGGGATGCTGGTGGCCGGTTTCGGAGACGGCACGTTGCGGATCTTCGACGCGCGAAGCAGGCCGGACTATGCCGTGAAGACGGTCATGAAGGAACACACGTCCTGGGTGGTGCAGACCCACATCTACGCCGGCCGGAACGAGCTGCTGTCCGGGTCTGTCTCGGGTGAACTGAAGTTCTGGGACTTGCGATACCCTAAGAACAGCATCAAGTCGTTGGAAGCGCACCGATCGCCCATGACAACTCTAGCCGTCCATGACTACGCTCCGATCTTCGCCAGGTACGTTTGCTGGGTCTCTCTGGTACGCTTGCTTGGCTTGACGACTGTATCCGCTGACTACTGCATTTTGGCTTGTGATTTCGCGAGCAGTGGCTCGCACAACCAGTTTATTAAGGTATTCCGCAGCGACGGCGAGCAGTTGGCGCTCATCCGCTACCACGAAGGCTTCCTTGGCGAGCGGATTGGTCCCGTCTCCTGCTTGGCTTTCCATCCCCATCGGCTCTTCCTGGCGGCTGGGGCCACCGACTCGGTGGTCGCTGTCTACTCGAGTGACAAGTAGCTGTCGGCGGTATATTTGCAAGATGGAGATGTGAAGAAAGCTTGCGAAGCAGGGCTCAAGTGGCCACTGTCCGGGCAGGCATGGTGCCTTCGTTCTTGTTGCACCCAAGCGACTCACTTGAAGTGAGTGAGAAAAAAGAGTGATTTGCATTGTTTTAGCCGTCAGCGTCGCCATGCTGCACGTCCTCGTCCTCGCCGCCTGCGCGTCTGCAGGCGTTCGTGCGGTTCCCTCGTCACTGCAGTGGACCCCACTCTCCTCTTCTCTAACAGCTGTGACGCGTTGCCTACTCCGCATGTTCAGGTGGGTTGGTTGCGTGGCGACCTCCATATTTTGGCGCTCGTACTCATCGACCAGCTCCAGTTGCTCGCTCGTCATTGCGCTCTTCATCCCAGTCAGCATCGAAGACGTCTCCAGCAACATCTCCAACGACTGCCCAACGCCACGCCACCATGCTATTGGAGGTCCTGGGCATCAGCCAAGGGGGCTTCACGATCGTTCCAGAAGCTCTGAATCTCAAGCTGGAGAATATCAAGGGGACGCTGGCAGTGCTTCATCATGCGAAACGCCGATGCTGTTCTAAAGCCGACCCGTCGATCCAAATCTCTTGGATTCGCGCCAAGTTCACCAAGCGCTATCCAGAGTACGAAGCGTACGCTCAGAAGCATGGCGGGCATTGAGTGAGAGCGCATACAATTCAAACCTCAATTGCAGACTTGTCCAACAACCAATCGTTCGAGCAAATGCATGGCGTACTCTGCATTGGCCACCTCTCCACTACCTTCTTGCTCCATTAGCTGCCGTTGAGCATCTCAAGGGAACTCGGGGAGAGTCGCGCTGGTGAAACGAGCCCGATCGTGCTTGGCGTTGAAGTCGACGTTGGGGCCAACAGGGACGATGCCGAACGTGTTCAGATGGGTGTGCGAGGCGTAGTAGTGCAGCTTGATATGCTGCATGTTCACCGACTTGGCCACGGGCGGGATCTGATAGATATCGCGCGTGTACTGCAATCAAAACAACACCCGACCCCATACACAGAGTGAGCGCCTCATTTCAACCGCTTGCAAAGACACCTGGCTCGAGCGTCACGTACGTTGCTGAGATTCGGGTAGTCCTTGATCATCTTCTTGTTCGTCTTGAAGTGCACGTGGTACACCTCGTCGAAACGAATGAGCGTCGTAAACAGACGCAGATCGGCCTCCGTGAAAACGTCGCCCATCAAGAATCTGCATTGCACACAATATATACAGCATCGCATTAGCCTTTTTCCAAGCTCGGCAGCCTCTCACACCGCCATATAAAACACAGTAAACGTACCGCTGCTTCGACAAGATCTCTTCCACGCGGTCCAAGCTCTCGAACAGCTGCGTCACAGCTGCATCATACGCCACCTGCGTATTCGAGAACCCGCATTTGTAGACGCCGTTGTTGATATCGTTGTAGATCCACTCGTTGATGGCGTTGATTTCCTCACGGAACTTGGCGGGGTACAAGTCCACCTTGGTCGACACAATGCCCTCGAACGAAGAGTTGAACATGCGGATGATGTCGGCCGACTCGTTCGACACGATCGTCTTCTTGGTCTTGTCCCACAAGACCGGCACCGTGTAGCGCGTGTTGCCCTCCGAGCACATCTCGTACAGGTCGCGCACGAACTGCGCGTTGTTGATCGTGTCCGGGATCGCGCCCTCCGACGAGTACTGGCCCAGACCCGAGGGGCCCGCCAGCCACGGGGTCTTCTCCGGGTCCGCGAAGGCCCAGCTCATGTGCGTGTCCTCCGGGTCGTTCGGACGCGTGCGCTGGAACACTGGGTGCACCACCGACACGCCGATCGCGTCCTGCAGCCCCTTCATGTACAGCGTGGCCAGGCAGCGGTGCGCCCACGGACACGCCAGCGAGATGTACAGGTGGTAGCGGCCCTTCTCGGCGGGGAACTCGGCGTCCGCGGTGGGCTCGATCCAGTTGCGGAACTTGCTGGCGTCGCGCACGAACGTGCCCTTCTCCGAGACCGCCCACATGCCCTTGGTCGTCATCTTCTTCGGCTTCTTGCTGCTTGCTGCTTCTTCTTGGGTCGGAGGGAGCTTGGTCGGGATCCAAGCAAATTCGGAAATGACTGGAATGGAAGCTGGATTCGACACGAAGTACCCAAAACCCACCGTCGTTTGCATAGCGCCTTCAAGGTTTGGGTAATCACGGCGTTGGAGCGATGAAGGTTCGCATTCCGCCGCTCTGATTGGCTGATCCAAGTAAAACGAGCGGAGCCCATCATTGATGACGGATCAGCCTCCGGGATGATTGGGCGAAACTTAACAGGTTGACGAGCATCTTACGCACGGATTGGTCAAAATGAGCAGCGGCGGAAAAATACGGAACGGAGAAAATGACGTGAAAGATGACCGCGGCACCGGAAATATTCCCGTTTTTGACAAAATTGTCAAGAAAGCCAACAGCAGCCTACCGAAACGGACAAGACAGAGCAATGGAACTTGGCTTGGGGGCGAGCGCTTCGGGCTCTTGGTGGAAGCCGCCCAGCGCCGTGGACGTCTCGGATGCAGATGCCACCTGCATGTCCTTCGCTTCCTCTGTATCGGGGGCTTTTGGTCGACGGGCCACGCTGGAGAAGCGTCGCGGCAGCTCCAGCGCCAGGTCCGCTCTGCTGGCAGCAGTGACTGGGTACCTTGCCGCTCCGAACGCAGGAACCGCAGCGCAGCTCTACCAATCGGCGCGGAAACCCACACTGCACAGTCTATTCTTTGCGGCGCATCACTTGACGCTCTGTCTACAGCTACTGGATACACTGGCGGAACACCTTTTGTCGACAACTGCGGTCAATAACAACGTGGAAGACGAAGCGTCGACGCAATTCTCACCGCCAACGCAACAACAGAGCACCGCAGAGACACAGCAGCTCCTGGAACTCTGCTACCTGTTCGCTAGAAAAGCTGCTATTGGCTATCCGTCGCATTCCCTGTGCAAGCTGTTACAGTGGCTTGTTGATAGCATTGCGATCTCGGCGCTTCGAGGTGGATGCGAGAACGAGACGGGGCTCAAGCTGCAGCTCCTGGTACTGGCTGAGATGCTCAAGACCAGCGCTGGTGTGCGCATTTACGCCAAGGAGATGAAGAAGATCAAGGAGTTCTACCGCTCGCTGACGATCTTGCTCAACAGTACGGAGGACGCCGAGCTGCTGGTGTTCAGTATGGCCATATTGGCGCGGCTTGTGCTCTCCGACTCGATGGGCAGCAAACTGTTTAGTGAAAAGAACGTGCAACAGGCATTCGCACTGGTCTTTTCAGTGCTGGAAGGGTCCTGGCACGAAAATGCCGACGGGAATGCGGTAACTTCCAACACCGTTCTGGGACGCAGGTCGCTGCTGCAACTTGTGAGTGTGGATTTGCTGTGCGATCTCGCGGATCGAGCTGAGATCTTGGCGCTGCTGGAGCAATACCCGAAAATGGCGTCCACGATCGACACCGGCTTCATGACAATCAATTTGAACGGCGATGTGGAGCAGATTCGGGTTGCTGTTCACTTCCTCTCGTCCATCGTCCAGCTCGGTCATCTCTTCCGGAAGATGCTGATCAAGGGGCTATCGGACCAAGACGTGCTCTACCGCGTGTTGCAGGCGACGCTGCATCCTTCCAAGCTGGCTGCAACGTTGACCACGCAGTTGATTCTGAAGGTGATTGGCGACGATATCCGTCCCCTTCGGAGTCTTTTCGACTCGTCGACGACGACTGATCGACTCAATCCGGCAATTGCTGGGATGCTCCGATGCATCAACGACACGTCTACAGCAGTACAAGGCGCGGGAAATAACGAATCGCTGAGCTCTTCCGAGCAGTATCTCTATAGTGTGGAGGTGTGTCATCTGCTGGCGAAACTGAGTGAACTGCCGTTGATTCGCTCGCTTTGTGCGCAAAGCATCAGTCTGAACCAGGTACCAAGCATTTACTTGAAGTATTTGCCCGTTCTAGCGCTATGTTCTCACTTTGTTGATGCATTACTGGCTGATCTGATAGAGTGCGACGCTGATTCAAGTGGAGTCTGCGCTGATTAGCTCCGGCGATCCGCAAGATCTGCTACGTTTCCACCCACAACTGGCGATCAACCTCGTGGTAAGGCTTCTCTGTCGGTTCTTGGCTATGATTTGATTTTCAAACTGATCTCGTAACATGTTTACTATGAGCAGAGCCTTCTTTCCAGCCTGATGAGCGACGACAGTATGACCGACAAAACGAAACGCACTTTGGGCCAGTTCCTGCAATCCTCCGAAGTTGCGGTGGTTCTCGGTGCCGGACTTTTCAACCGCATTGACAAGGAGGTTGTGGTGGAGACGCTGCTGTTGCTGACCCAGTCGCTTGCCAGTTCGGGAAATAAACGTTTCCACGCGTTTGGCTTGGCCGAGGGGATCATCAGCTTCGGCCAGCGGCTGGGAGACGCCAGCGACAGCTTGCAGTCGACGATCGTCTCGCTGGAGGCCAATGCTGAAGCCAGCGCGAAGGCCGTTGACAAGTTGCAGACGGAAATGCAGCAGATGCTGCATCTCCAAGACGAATTGAAGGCCCAGCAAGACCAGGAACTGAAAGATATTGGGGTTAAGTTCGCCGACCAGATCCGCCAGAAAGACGAAATGCTGCAGAAAACCCGAGACGCGTACGAAGCAAAGCTCCGTGAGGTCACCATGCAGTGCGAAAGCATGGGACAGCATATGAGCAAGAAGATCAGTGCGCTGCAGCAACGCGAGTCGCTTCTCCACGAAACCCGCGCGAAGCGAGGGCTCTTGGAAGATGAGAACAACGAGCTGAAGCGCAAAGTGCAAGTGCTGGAAATCCGCATCGAAGAGATTGCGCAGACCCACTCGATCGCGATGGAAGAGATAAAGCTGCGCGAAAAGGAGTCGGAGGAATTGCGCGATGAAATGGCGTCCATTTCCGACGATTACACTGCCAAACGGGAAGAATTAGAGGCCGTTCAAGAGGAAGCGAAGGTTTGTTCGTGTGCTGGGGCTTGGCGAGTGCTGACCTCCTTATCGCTCGACTAAACTTGACCTGTTGCTCTGTTTTACAGAGGTTGGAAGACGAATTAAACGAGCAGAAGTTCTCAAGCGAAAGCACGTACAAGGAGCTGGTGCTCCTTTCGAAGGCCCATAAAGCGATCGCGGACGAAAAGAAGGACCTGGAGCGCGAGATGGACACTATGAGAGACGACATGGCGAATTTGGAGTCGGTGAATATCTCCATTCAGTCGCGATTGCAAGAGAAGAAGGAGCTGGCAGATCAATTGGAGCGGAAGGTACGGTGTTTCCTGTGGTTTGGACCCGAATCGGCAAGCTTTAACGAAGGTATGGGTGGAATTTGAACGCAGATGGCTCGACTGGATGACGCGGCAGCCGTCAGCAAAAACGCCTTCGAAGACGAGCAGGACAAACGCCGAGCGGTTTGTCGAGACCTGGAGGACCTGCGCAAGGCGCATCGGAAGCTGGAGAGCGACATGGCCATGCTCGAGATTCGAGCTGCGGAGCAGCGGTTGTTGATGGAGTCGAAGGACGAGCAGTTGCGGGTTTGCGAGCAAGAGATTCGGCATCTGGTAAGGAAGACGCCTGCTGTCGCTGTCTACATGGTTTCGTGCTCTAACTAGCGACATTTGATGCGCTTGCGTAGACGAAGGAGGTGGGGAAGCAAACGAAACTCCAGGCGCTAATCCATCAGCTGAGCTCCGGTGGAGATGGGAATGGCAACCTCAATGCCTCGACGTCCTTCCTTCCGCGAGACAACTGAGCTACACGGTCGGTCGTATGGACGGATCCGATAGAAACCACTATATATTTATTTCGTTTTCAGCTCGAAACCTCCTCTTCTTCAGGCCCGATTGACTGCATGCATGCCTCGCTCCCTTCCAGGTCAGGTCGCATGAAGTAGTGAAGCTCCTCCCAATTCGCAAACCTAGAACTGCAGAGTACGCACATACGGTTCGACTCGCTTCGTCCGTCGACTTAGTGGCGGCGACCGCCACGGCCACCACGACCACCGCGACCCCCGCGTCCGCCTCGGCCGCGCTGGAACTGGTTCTTGGTCGTCCGCGCCTGCTTGAAGCGGTTGCTGCGTGCCGAGCGCGCGTCCTCCCAGAACTGCTTCTCCTCCTCGCCCTCGACGATACTGGCCGTGGGGATCTTGACGCCATTCACTTCGAGGCCGCCGTCCGTCGCGAACATGGCCACGACTTCTTGCGCCAGCTCGGCACTCGTCACTCGCAGAAACCCGCTCTTGTCGCCGATCTGGTACTTGATGAAGGCCACACCGCCATGGCCATCGGCCGCCTTCTCGCCCAGCTTCTCGTTGATCGTGTTCTTGATATCGTCGCGCGAGATCTCCGCGTCCACGCCGTCGAAGTGCACGATGAGTCCCTTCTCAAACTGGACGTCCACCTGCAGCTCCTCGTTGATGTCCAGCAGGTGGAACGCCACCTTCTGACCGCCCAATTGCACGTCCGAAAGCGCCGAAAGCTTCTCGAAGAGCGCCGTGGCGGCCGCGACGTCGTTGATCTTGAACTTGGCGCGGTCCAGACCTTCGTACTCGATGTACGGCGAACGCTCGGCCGGGTCCATGACCGTGGCCAGCATCTGCTTGATGTCGTCCATCCGCGTGCGGTGGCCGATGTTGGAGATGTGGATGGCCTTGCCTTCGTCGTCGCGCTTGCGCTTGTTAGCGCGGTCGTCGTTGCGCTTCTGGTCGCGCTGGAGCCGCGGGCGGGCCGCGATGGCCTTCATGTCTGTCACCAGCTCGAAGCTGAGCTTCTTGTCGTCCACCATCACGGGGAACTCCTCGCTCAGCAGCTTCTGCACCTTCTCGGCGAATGAGACCTGCGAGAACAACAGGTACAGCTCACTGGACTCCTCGAAGTAGCGCACCCGCGCTCGCAGAGAAGCGTCGTCCTTCCACACAGGGAGCAGTTCGTCCAGGAAGAAGGTGCTGGGCTTGTTGGGCACGTCCTTGGCGATCAGCATGGCGCTCGTGGCCTTGTCGAACTCCACCTGTTCGTCCTGCGACAGCTTCAAGTAGTCCGCCAGCGGCATCACACTGGGCTTGTACCCGCGGATGCTGAGCGAAGCAGCGGTGTCCACCGCGCGTTGCACGACCGCCTTGTCCTTGAGTTCCACGTGGACCACACCGGAGAAGCGCTTGCGGAAGCTCTTGCGCTCGATGAAGAGCAGTTCGCAGTCCAGCGGCTTGAGGCCGTCCTTGATCTCGTCGATGGTAGGCATGACGTTGCCCAGTCCAGCCAGAACCAACGTACGCTCCGGCGCGTCGTCGGTCTCGGGCAGCGCGTTCTTGCGACGCAGCGCGTTCTTGGCCTCGTTGAGCTCCACGACATCTGAGTCCGCGATCGCCGCCTGCAAGACGGCGCCGTCCACCGTGAGCGCCGCCAGCTTCTTGAAGGTGAAAAGCACCGAGAACGGCACGAAGCCGCCCTCGTGCTTCTTGGTCTCTTCGCGCAGGAAGCGGTCGCGGCGGAAGTTGCTGTCGGAGAAGTAGAACTCCACCTGCTTCTTGATCTGCGCCTCCAGCGACGCCATGACGGGCTAGTGGGTCTTGCGGCGGGGCGAGCGAGGCGGTTGCGGGGTCTTGGCGGCAAAACGCGAGTGCTTTTCCAGTTCGATGTTGGCTGGATACGAAGCGACAGCGCTGTCTGAGGCGGATCTGAGTCGGCCGACGGAATCAGATTGCGAAATGACTGGTTCTGAAGCCAGCGCCAACCAATGAAATCGCCTGGCGAGAACGCACCGACAGCGATGATTGGCTAAAATGGAGGAATAACAAAAAGCAGTGCTTCACCATATTGAAGATGATCCGCAGAGCGACCGACACTCACCCGATCTCTCGCGCCAAGAAGCTTCTTGTGGCTTTTGCCATCAAAGCGCCTGCCTTCGAGGCAGCGCTGCGTCTTTGCGTGAATTCTTGTGGTCAATCGAATCTCTGGTGTGTCTACCTGCGTGCTTCTTCCTCCTCCCGTCTTCCTACATGCCCCGCTTCTCAAAACTCCAGCCAAAACCGAAAGCAGCCGCGAGCGAGGCACAATTCTACTGTGTAGCCAGCCTGGTGCATGTCAGACTGGCGGGGTCGCGTCGCTTTACTCCTTGTTGGCGACCAGCTCAACGACCAGGAACAAAATCGCCGCGTTGGGCACCACACGCATCAAATGCGCGGGCATACCGCCATACAGCCCTCGTCGCCCCTCCTCCTTGTAGATCTTAATGACCGACTGGATCATCGAGCGATATCTGCTCAATGCATCCATCCAAACATGTTAAGTTCCCACAGCCATAGCCCTCTTCTCCACAAGTGGAAAGCAACGCAACGACACGTACTTTAGCTCCTTCGAGTCCAGCGGCGCGCGCTGATCCCGCATTCTCGTTCGAACCACCTGCATAATACACCACAACAAGCCTCAATAAGACCATGCGACCATCCATTTGACAACATTCAGCCAGATATGTACGAACCTCGTGCGGATACGTGAGCATGGACGCCAGCAGCTTGCAGCTCCCTGCGGCCAGGAAGTACTTGAGGTTCGTGGGCTCCTCAATGTGATCCTTGCACTCCTCGTACATGGCGAATTGGATCGCGCTCTCTGAAATCCCCCAGTACGAGGCCGACAGTCCGCGGAAGAAGGCGCGAGGGCCTTCTTTCCGGTACATGTCCGTCGCCACCTGGCGAATGCTCAAGAACTGCGGTCTGTGCTTCGTGGCTGCTGTACTGACTTCAGCGAATCCCACGGATAATACGTTTTGGCGGGCCACATTGGCCATGGCGTGCGCTGGCATCAGCTGCAAACGCGTCTTCACCACCCAGATGGGGCAACACAGAGTCGCGGAGATCGAGCCAGCCCCGGCCGCCGACGCGAAGTTGTACACGCGTCCAGTCAACCCATAGCTAGAGAACTTCTCTTTGAACGTCGAGTACGCGCCGAAGTACACCGCACGCGCAGGCATGACGCCGATGAGCGTGGGCGTGATGCCTCTCCACAAGCCCAGCACGGACTCTGCACCACCAGAACAGCAGCAGTTAGTCCAGCAGTCCATCAAACCGCAGGGTTCAAGCTCATCCTGACCGCCGCTACTGCCAGAAGTAAGCGAACATATTGGCGGAATGCAAGCGTGGGACGTACCGGACTTGCCGATGGAGCGCATGACGCCGAACGTCGTTTGGGTGCCGAACGAACCACTGCAGATCACAACACAACCGCCTTCTCGTCAGTGCTCCCTCGCTGCATTTTGCTCAACCCAATCCATACAAACGCCAATATTCACTGACCCGCCTCCTCGGATCTGCAATCGCGTCTTGACCACCTCCAGCGGCGACGTGAGGAGCGCGGCCGTCATGCCGCCGACGGCTCCGCCCACGAAATGGCGGTACGAGTAGGCGCTGCTGGGAACGCGAACGCTGGTCGCCGCGGCGGGCGGCTGTGCCGGCGGCGGCTCTGGGGTCGAGGCGGGGGCCATGAGCGCTGCCTGCTTGAGTCGATCCGAATGGGGTGGTCGCCCTCTTCTAGTAGTGGCCGCGTTGCAAGGAAGTCGCAGCGACGATGGCCGAGGTCCTGCGTCATTCATTCTCGAGCCCTCATCCAACCAGCCCACCCCTTCAAGAATCGAAAACCTGTTATTTCGCATTCCCTTGCAAGAACTGCACAGCATTCAACCTCCTTGTGAGATCGAAAGTTTGCCAACCGAAACCTTCATAAATGCATTTTCGATTTATGCGAGATGATGAGATCGGCGGCGTGTTTACGGCGGTCGATATCAAACGCCAGGAAATTATTGCACACCCATCAACCACGGCGAGGTCAGAAATAATAGATCTGAGAGGGAAAATATTTTTGCAATAGTGCATAACGAATATTGGTGCACCATAATTGTCCTCTTCACATGGACAGCGGACGTCACTCTGACTTTTGCTTTGAGCACAACCTTTGAGCAATATGTGAGAGACCAACAAGTTGGTGCCGTTGTTTTCGCGCCCACGCTTTTACTGAGGAGGGAAGGTGAAAATGCGTCTCAATGCCAGGCCTATTGGTTGCGCCAGTACAATATGTCTGTCTCTTTTCTCTTGGTCAAAGTGGCGCCTACAGCGTCCCGCTTCGATCCAACGTTGCGGTGCTCCCCGGGATGCTTGTATACATGTTGTGCATGTAGCACACGATGCGTTCCATGATGATCTCGTTGGGCTGCTTCAACTTGTCGGAAGAGAGAATTGCTCCACTTCTGGATTTTACGCCGGTATGCTGGTGCTTCAAGTGACTGCAGAGGATTCCTGACTCGATTCCCGCCTCTCCTGTGATACTCTTTGCACCTGGTCCCTTATAGCTTGCATTGACTTTTACAGACGAACAGTTGGCGAGCTTCCTTCGGCCCTATACTTTTGTCATACATGTACCAGAGCGGACTTTAGACCAATGGCTTTATGCGTTCATTGCGATGGACAACCCGTGCTTTATACGTGTGTTGCGGGAACGTATCTCCTTCAACATGTGCAGGTCCACCTCCTACGAAATCCTCTGCTAGAAAACAACCGACGCTCGATGCGCTAGTACTTTTACTATGCACAATTGACGACGGATACAGGAGTAGTATGCTGATACCATGCGGTGTGTCTGCATCTCAAGCCTGCGGGCCGCACCGTGAGTCGCATCGTGAGTCGCATCTGGCGTCGCGGGAACACTGGCGCGGGTGGTTCTTCCCGCCGTTCATTTCTAAATCGGCCTCGTGCGGATCACCACGACGAACGTGATGCGCTACGTCACCTTGGCTACCGGCAGCCTTCTGGCGTCGGTGGCAGGCCTCGCTGTCGTCGAGGCCACGTCCTGCGACTTGCTGGATATTTTCACGCTCTTGAAGCCGTTCGCCGCAGATGTCGAAGCCGTGGCGTGTATTGCTACCTCGGGCTACGATATGCTGCCCCCGACGTCGACGCCCACGGATGAGCAGCTCGCTCTGATCTGTGCCTCCTCCAGCTGCGTCTCGACTTTCAGTTCGTTGGATGAGCTGGACCTCCCGGACTGCACGATCGCTCTTCTCGGGGGCGTAAACGTCAAGGCGATAGTCGACGCGGTTGCTACGGCGTGCCCTGAAGTCACGAGCAGCGGCAGCTCCGTCACGACGAGTGTGGAGACGACGAGCATCACGACCGGATCTACGACCAGCGCCGCACAGACTGCCACGACGGAAACAACTGAAACGACCACGGGGTCCAGCGCTGCAACGGAAACAGCGTCGACTGAGACAGAGGAAACCGACACAACAGACTCGACTCTGAGCCCCTCGAGCTCAGAAACCCAGGAAGAAGATGCAGTGGAGACAACGACCACCCCCGCCGCGACGGACCCCACTGTGGACGCCGCGACAGAGTCCGCAGACAACTCTAAGAATTGCGATATGTAGAACCAGCATCGGCAGATTTTGTGTTGGTCCCTTCAGCGACAACGCATGGTTTGCTGGAAAACACGTCGATGAGTTCTTAGCGTTTCAACTGCTCAGCGCAGTGTTATGTTGAAGTAAGCCTCAAGAGGTTGATCAATAATGATGCCTTGCACTGACAGAATGCTGGAAGGAACGTGCCTGTTGCTTGGGTTAACATGAAGCCTGGTGGAGCGCTGCCTTCGGCCATACTGAAGCGCTCCTGCGATCCACTAGAGATGACCAAAAGTCAGTCGGTTTTAGTGAAAAGATAATGTATTTTATTGCGTAGGGTTCTATTACACATAACTAGACGGGGAAATATAAAACTTGCAAATAATAAAATTAAATGGATCGGAAAGTAAAAACAAAAAAGCTGGCCCCCAAACTTCCCATACTGAAGATAGGAAGCTTCCGAAAACGAGGCGATCAAAGTAATCGAGCACTCACGAATGTTCTGGACAGGTTTCTGTTGTGTACACGCATCCATCCACCGCGCGTTATAGTGGGTTTATGCGCCGGACACTAATAATGGATGGACCACGCTGGGACCAGGCACTCCAGGTTGCCTGTCGCCCCGCAAGCGTTCGTCCAAAGTTCCACCAAGTTTACCTTGGCTCGAAAGACTTGGACTGCTGGAGCAAAGTAATTGCGAGGGCGGGAACAGGTCAGAAACCTGGAAGCTTTGTTGTGGAGTCCGCCACCGAATAGACCCAATCGACCGCCAACACTTGGACTCTTCCCTCTGGCTCCCTGCATATTACACGAACATGTTCGGTGGAGTGGGCAGTGAGATAAACTGTGCGGCTATGATTGGCTAAAAGCGTTTCGCGCTTTCCTTGTTTTCGCTCTGGTTGGTGTGGGGATGGTGTGGCGCTTTGGTAAAATATCGATGGGCGTCGCTCCCTCATTCGTCATTTTTGAGTCTTCACGCTCCAGCCGACATAACCGCGGATCAAGCAGAAACTTCAAAGCCCAGGAAAAGAACCCGGTCTTGTGCTGGCTACCTTTCGATATCATTCCAGTATGTACGGCTCCGAGGTGCCCAAGGCCCAAGGCCATCCCGACGACGACGTAGCCACCAAGCCTCGGGCTCAAATGGGCCACTACTCGCCCGCCCAGGAGGCCACTACCCCGTCGAGTAGCAGTCCGTCCCCAGGGCCCAAGTACGACGGAGATACCTCCTTCTCAGGCAAATCTGAGCAGGATAACACCAGTATGGCAGCCGTGGCCACAGTAGAGGAGGATCTGCGGGAGGAGATCCAGGGGCTGGAGGAGATCATTGACGAGCTGGACGTCGAGAAGCGCGCGCTCCAGAAGCAGCTGAACCAGGTGCATTATTACCAGAAATTCCAGGTCGGGGACTGCAAGAAATGGCTGCAGAGCAACTTCGACTTCGACCGGAAGGACACCCCTGCGCTGCTCGCCGCCATCTTCGAGGACTATCTGTTGCACAACGACGACCTGGAGCCTCTGCCTCATCAGCTGCTCATCAAGAACTCCACTCGGGCACAGAATCGCAGGCTGAAGCAGGTGCAGGACAGGTCAGCAGCACTTCGCACGGCGAAACGACCGGAGGTATCAAATCCTGGTAAGTCATCGCAACTTGCAGCAACTCCGTGGGATTACACGCGTTATCATGCTCTCATCGTGCCACCTCAGGCTGATCCGCTGGACTGCGGACTCTCACTTCGTGTCCTTGTTGTGATGTCGTCTGTGCAGTACCTGTATCCACGCCAAGCGCCAAGAAGGACGACAGTGCAGCAAACAGCCGGACAGGTGCGATCTGCTTCTCCAACGTCCTGCAACACGACGAGCGCTCATTCCAATGACAATTGCTTTATATTTGTTGCAGAAAACAATCCGCAAAACGTCTACGTGTCGCCAGCTTTCATTGACCGTCTCTACAGCGAGGAGCCATGGGAGGCATTGGTGAAGACGGGTGCTAAGACGAGCAAATCGGCGCCGTCCCCGAAGAGCAGCGCTGCACGGGAGGTTCAAGAGACGGAGGAGGAATTCCTGGCGCAAAACGCTTGCGCCATCTGGGAGCGCAACCACTGGTTCCCCATGAAAAAGCTCATGGGCCAGTCGCAGCAGGAGGTAAAGGAGATCGCCAGACGTCACTTTCGCCGAAAGCGGCGCCAGAGTCACCTAAAGGAGACGCTGGAGCGCATCTCCAGCGAGCTGCACGACACGGCGGGCAGGGCCGCCTTGAAACGGACCATCTTCAGCGCCGAATCTGTGGAGCGTCTGCTTAAGCGGCCGCGGCTCTGGATCCCGCGCGAACACGAGGAGCTCGTTCCGCAACTGCACCAGCTCGACGAAGCCGAACCTGACCGCAATCACATCGTGCTGCTGTAGCCTGTCGACCAAAGTATGAGCTAACAAGTCAGGAGGGAGGGTATGCGCATGTACACCCACACGGGTCCGCCTCACCTTCGTCGTGGTCAAGTCAGAAGCAAATCGCCAGCGAAATACAACAGTAGTAATAATGTAATACCGGCAGCATATTAGTGAAAATAGTAATGACTTATTTCGATTGGCACTGAGAATGAATGTCCTGCTGGTTTCTCTATGCTCCTATGCTCTGAAGATGTTGTTGTGGCTGGCTACGCCACCATTTGGTCGCTCCTTGCTTCAGTCCGTTCCAGAAGTTTGCCTTACATCGACTGTTGATACAGCGCAAGACGTGTCCACGCGCAGAGATTGTCTAGCGGGCCACTCAATCCTCGTCTCACGGCGAGTCTTCTCGCTTTCTGACAACACTTGATTCTGGGTTGGATTCTTCTGGTTCGTGAACACTTGGACGCTTGAGCGTTTGTACTCGCGATCTGGAGGCCGTCTCCTCGTACTTGAATCAGCTGCTGTCGCCATGCTGGCAAATCGAGGAATGGCGAGAAGCCCACAAGCTACAGCTCGTGAGCGACAGGAACTGATTTTTGTATGCCGAATGGCAGTCCAGATAATGGATGCCTTTGGAAACCCATTCAATTCGTTGATACACAGACCGCTGCACGAATTTCTTCTTGTAATGCGGCATGATGTGGTGGATGATACTCGTGTTCGCACGGTCGTGGTGTTACATTCTTCCTAATATTAAGAAAATGTGGACCCGGACATTTGTCAGCTTCATGGCCACGTAACCTGATCGCAGATGCCGCCGAAACTAAATACTGTCGTAGATAATGAGATGCCAGCATGGGAACAGCAATGGGCGTGCCAAATGTTCGGAGAGAAGAGTGCGATACGCCCTATATCATTGGTTTGCTATGCAGTGCTCTCAGAAAATCTTCATTTGAGCTCAGCACGTTGTGTGCTCTTATACTCGTACACCCTTATAGCCGGATTCCACTTCAACAGACCTAATTTTTGTAAAGTCGTGATTGGGACTGAAGAATTGGGCTCTTAAAAGCGAATTGCTCTTTTAACCGGTGTCACTTCAACCGGTTGGTAACATTTACTCGCGTAGCGCTGTCGGTTGGTTAGAAAGTACTGATAAAACCTCACCAATTCGCTGCTCAAGGTTTTATCGTTTTGAACCTGCCATCGGTTCCAGGTTCTGCGCGCCTCAAAATGCGTCCATAACGACGGCGCAAATTGGGGAAACGAGGGTAACAACCAAGGGCCTAAAGCTGGCGATGGAGGCGTCGCCGCGGCCTCGCATGGCGGCGTATCTGGAGCGCTGGGAGCAGCAGAAGGAGCAGAACCGGCGTGAGCGTCAACTGCAACAGCGCCGCAGGAGCAGCGACATCGGCGACGAGCTGAGCTTCATCTCGGCGATTGAGCGCGAGTTTGAACTGGAGGCCCAGGAGCAGGAGCAGCAGGGTGGTCCGCAGCGGGGAGCGGAGGCACAGGCTGATGGCACTGGCAGGTCATCGAACCCGTGGGGGACCTCTGCCCTGACTGGCCCAGATGCAGGAGGTGGCTTCGATCTGCCGCCTCTCGATGCGTTCCCCGAGGCACAAGCGTTTCCTTCGCCTTTCGGTGGCGACAGACCACCGCAACGCTCCGTGTTGCCTGCGGATGAAGAATTTGTCGACGCCGGTACGTGCTGTGGCCTGCGCTTTATATATACGATGCCGTATTTTCTGGCAGAAGGCGTTTTGGATGGGGCTGGCTGACCGTGTTTCTTCTTGTTTATTGCCGTGGGTGGGGAATCAGCGACCTTTCTGGAGAAGAACGAGTTGGGAGGTGACGATAGTTTCTCGCTCGAGATCGGCGCGCTTCAGCCAGGCGGCAACTGGATCGAACAGACCGCAGGTGGCCGCCCAAGCGACTTCTTCGAGAAGAAATCGCGCAACATGGATCGGGTGGAGCTTTCGTCGCCCAAGGGCGCCGACCTCAGTCTGGTACGACGGACTGCTGTATGTGGGATGGTTAATACGTGGTTGTTTGTGGCGTTGGAGTGACCATTACGTGGATGTATTTTCCATTTGGCTCATGGACAGAGGCACGTCGGGGGTGGCGCAGAGAGAAGGGAGGAAGACAAGACGCTGGACTCAGGTTTCCACATCTCCAAGGATCAGCTGTCGCCCAGTGACCCGCAGCAGGGTGTGGCACTCCATGATCGCTTCGACCGCAGCTCAGGGTTCTCGGAATCGGTAGGCAAGACGTGGAGCTCGTCTTGACGCTTGCATACCGATGAGTTGATCGTGCCGTGTCGCTGTTCTCTCTTCCTGTATAGGGAACTGCGCTTTCTTCAGGTTACGATGTGCATTTCGACAGCGCACGCCTCGTGTACACGCCAAACTCGTTGAAATACCTCCAGGTACAGCAAACTCTGCAACCGTTCGAGCTTGAAAAGTCTGTCTTGTCACTGCTTTTCTGATTCGAGCCCTATGCTATTCTGTGGATCTTGATAGGAGAAGAGTCGCTTTAGAGCCACCAGTGGACAGCACGACCTGGATGAATCTGCTCACAGCATCGCGGATCACGCCGGTGAAGCGCAGAATTTGACGCGAAAAGACCCGTCAGGCATGCTGTCCGAGCAGGAAGTGCCTGAGGACCCTTCCCCGGAGTATGTGGCCACATTGCAGAGAGGGCCTGGAGTCATCAAGGAGGCGCTGAACGAGATTGACGCGCTCATTGACATCTCAAATCGAGCTGCTGCATCTCCGCCAAGAAATGAGCCGCTGGGCGTCAATCTCACTGAGGATATGCGTGAGTTCGTTCGCGCCTATGAACTCCCTTTGGAATCCGGGCTGCCGTTGTCGCGAACGACTGATAGTTGGGGAGAGGACGTGTCCGCTACCCTGAATGACGACGATATGAATCGCCGAAGTCGGGAGGCTGAGCGCCTCTCGAACAGCACCGAGGGAGGACACCCCATCATGAACGCAATATCGAGAAGTCGGTCGCAGGAGAGCCCTGAACTGGATACGATTCGTGAAATCCCGCTTCCTGGCAACCCGGATCCTCTTTCTCGAGATCAAGAGCCAGCAGAGACCCGTCGACGTTTCTCACGTGTTCTCCAACCTGTAAGTGGAGAGGCTGGAGCTGTTGATAGCCCGCAAACGCGGCGCCACGAACCTCCGTTTGGTACCAGTGAAAGTGCAAGCGATTGTGTCCGTGCTGGCAATGTGACGCGCCCAGTACCCCGCGCTACGGAAGCGCCAACGGCGCGCATCCGCTCACTGGCCGAAGTGGCTGTCGCTGAGCGCCCATTCCGTGACGAGACGTTCCAAGCGGAGCCGGACGACATTGGCTCTAACGGTGGTGAACGATCGGAGCATGCCGGAGAAGGCTCTCGTGTCGGTGCTGAGCTGAGAGGCGATTCGGACAGAACGCGGATGGATGCTGTTGCACGAAATGAAGAGCCTGTGGCTTCCGAGTCCGAAGACGACACTTTGAGTGGTCTGCGTTTTCGCTTCGGGGCGGATTCTCAATCGTTCCGGAGAGCTCTGACACATAAGCGAAATGACACTTCAAGTCATGCAACGAACCAACCCAAGGGGACGACAACGCAGGATGGCTCGCCGGCATCCGAAAGGCTACTCGACGTGGTGCGCATTGTGGGTTATTATTGCTGGCATTTGCGATCAGTTGTTTTAACACGTTTCTTTATTGTCTATTGTAGCTGGACCGCAACAACATCCACGTGGCGATGGACGCCTCGAAGGTATGCCAACCGATGAGCTGGAATATCGATGATGCGTTGGTTCTATTATGAGTCTCTTCCTAATTCCTGGGTCGATTTTGTGCTTGTTGCGTAGATGGCACGCCGATGCCGAAGATTCTTCTGCTCAGTCGGTGACGTCATGACGGAGCAAATTGTTTTCACGAATGGAAGTAGCTCGGTGGGGAGAATCTGTGTGTCTCTGCTACCGCTGAGCACCGGCTGCCAGCAGTTCAGCGTCTCGCCTGCAGTGTTGGAATTGGGGCCAAAAGCCTCGAGTGCCTTCCACGTCACCTTCAATGCCCGATACGTGGGCGTGGTGTCGGGGATCTTTCAGTTCAGAGGCGTCGGCATCAAGTCGTTGTTCCGGCCCTACGAGGTTATGATGGAGGCGAGCGTGAAGCGATACGTGGAACTGATGGACGTGAAGAGTGCGAGGCAGACGCAACGCCCGGAAGAGATGACACCCCTCGAACGAGTGCAGGAACTGGAGACAAACGCGTCCGTGGATCAAGTTCAAATCAGCCCAATGTGCGTCCGTTTCGACTGCGTGCGCGGCAAGGATGGAGGCAAATCGATCCGACAGACGACGCTTTGTCTTACGAACAACACCGCCAAGACATTGCCGTTCAAAGTGCGTGCGCAAGAAAACCTGAAGGTCCGACCAGCTTCCGGGATGATCCAGCCAGCGTCAGAAGTCAGCGTGTCCGTGCTGCCGATCTCCCAACCCTTCGAGCACGAACGAGGCGGAATGGACAGCACCAGGCTCTCTCCAAAGGCTGCAACATGGTACGGCTCCTTGACGGTTCAAGTTGGGAAAACGCATGTGCGAGAAGTGAGCGTGGTGGTGGATCGACGAGTGCTGAAGCTGTTGCCGCCATTTGACGAGATCGCGCGGTCCCGACACCAGCTTTCGTCCCAGACGGATTCCTTCTATTATACGAAACGTGGAAATCGACGCGGTCTTTATTTCCACGCTCGAGCAGTGGAGTTTGGGAGCTGCAACGTTGGCGAGTCGCACGAAGTGCCAGTGTACGTGTGCAACGGCTCGAAGACGCCCATGACGGTCTTCTTGCAGGACCTCCAGGAACCGTTCTCGTGCTCGTATTCCACGACCACCATCGAGCCCCGCAAATTCATCGAAGTGTTCGTGACATGCACCCCGAAAGTGGTGGGGAAGGTCGCGACGTCGCTGTTCGCCTACTCAGTCAACGATAAGGCCGTTGTGACCCTCGTTGCTCGAGGTATTTAACCCCCAGATGGATGAGTCTCATGCGGAGGAGCCAACGAAAGCCATATCCCTCAGAATACGATGCTGTGCTGTTGCAGTCTATAGTATTCAGTCAAATAAGTGAAGCGAAGCAGCGTGTGCCTTGATGAAAGGTACGTGTTATGGACGTACTGATGAGGACTCCTGCTTGCCGTGCTCTTCGAGGAAGGCTTCGACGTCGGCTTGCACCTCATCATAGGCTGCGACATCGGCAGGGTACACGCGAATCCAGCCGGCGCCCGAATCGTGAGACATCTTCTCCACACGATTCCAATGCAGATGACGTTCGAGATTGATGGAGAGCTCCTGCGCGCCGGCAGCTACTTGCCATGACGAGAAGCCTGCTCGCTGGATGCATGGCGCGAAGTGCTTCGTGAGCACTTCCTCCGTGTCTCGCGCCGGTGGGACCTCCACCACCAAGTGCATGAAGAAGAACCAGCTGCCTCGAATCGCGTGGCGCACTCCCAGCTTGATACACTCGAACTGCAGCATTAAGATGAGTCTCTCGTACCGCGGATCTTCTTGGTCGCGCTCTTGGACGGGCCAGCGCACCTGCACCTCCAGCGTCGCACCTTTCCCCATACGTGAAGCCAATACTTTCGTTCGTTGGTGGGCTGATGGGTAGAAAGCTTCCATGCCGACCTCCATCGCAGCGGCCGCTTTCAAGGAGACCGGGAAGAACTTGTCGCTGCGTTTCGTGCCCAGCGAGACCAGTTGCTCGAGGGAGGACACCAGAGGCTCCAAGGCTGGCGGTGCCGATAGCAAATCGTCATCGTTGATAATTGGCGCCGGCGTGATGCCGATGTCCGACGGGTCGATCCGGGAAAGAACCAGGCGGCGTAGGTTGGACGTGATGATCTGGAGCACAGCGACACACAAACCATCCGGAGAGGAGAGCAACGCGGAGCGGCTTTCGTCACTGCGGTCGGTTTCTTGACCACCTTCTGACACTCCGAATTGGCCGAATGACCTGGTCAACGCATCGTACACGTCCACCGAGCCATGAGAGCCGTTCGATGCGGTGCCGTCCCACTTGGTTTCCTCCTCTTCGTTGCCGAATTTCAAACTCTGCTGCTGTTTGCCAGGAAGCCAACGCGCCAATACTCGAGTCAACATCCGGTGGGAGACAGCGAAAAACTCGGGACAGATCTCGATCGAGAAGGGCTCTTCCAGCTGCGTGAGCTCCAGTTCACGTTTGCCGGTGAATTCCTCCGCCTTCTGCATGCGCTTCATTTGCCACGCCGAGAGTTCGCTCAGCATGTGCAGCAGGACCAACCCGAGCTGACCGACGACAAGGCAAGCAGCGTTGACAAAACTGCGTTATGGCTAAGCCCAACAGCAGCCGCAATCAGGGAAATGTGCAGTTGGCAAGCACATACCTGTGATCGTCGCTTGATAGAGCGCAGGAACTTCTGCTGGCCGACCAAAAAGGTGACTAAGCACACCGACGAGTGCGTACGCTCGGCGTCCTGTGGCATTAGCAAAGCGTTAGTCTCCAGATCAAACTGCCATCCTCTCATTGCAATGCTCCTTTCATCGTACCTTGCCCGACGCCTCCACTGTCGCACAGCGATCGGAATCTGCCTCCACACTGGTCGTGTTTGCAACGGGGTGAATATTGCCAAGTGCTTCTTCTTGCAGCATCAAGGACGTTTGCTCAAGCACGCACTTGTCCACTTCCTCAGCCTGGAGACGGCCATTCCCCACCACAATGCGCTGAATGACCTTCGCCAGTCCGGTCAAAAACTGCTGAGCAGACAGTTGCGCGTCCTCGGACAGCAGATCTACCTCATCCCAGTCCAAGCTGCTGAACGTCGTGTCCTCCACGGGGGCGTTGAGTACGAGACACGCAGCGAATTGCAATAGGCCGCAGAGAGAACCGGAGGCGAGTAGCAGCTTCTGAAGCGCCTGGAGGGCCAGCTCTCGCACGGCAGACAACGAAGAAACTGCAGCAGTCAGCAGCCACTGCTGGATATTCTGCAGCAGCGCGCCAGTCGATGTGTGCACGGCATCGAAAGCCGCTTCCTTGCATGTGATCGACTCCAATCCGAACGTGCCACCTACACAATCGACAATATAAAAAAACATCTTCGTCAATACACTTAGCAATAAGATTGGGGAGCTGGTTCCATCACTACTTACTGGCCGAGCAAGAGCTGAACATTGTGATTTTGACGGATGTCACCGACTTTCCCTGTCGTAACACCACAGAGCCAATATGATACATGAGGTAGCAGTTAGCATAGCGCTCTCGAAGTGGCATGAACATTGTTCATGAGACTGGGCCAACGAAACCCAGACGCACCTTTGGGATGAGCATCCGGTTTTCCACGGCGCGCTTGACCACGATCCCCACTGTCTCGTAGGACATGCCATCTCTCGAAATCCCCACCGAGAAGTGGCTCGGTACGAATTCTTCTTGCCAGCGCAACACAATGCCCGACAGTGTCACCGCCGAAGCAAACTGACAGACCAGCCACTCTTCCGAGCGTGGCGGTTTGCCGTCGACTTTACTCGTCGACCTCCAGTACTCCGATCCACTTTCGAGAACTCTGCTCAGCGTATTCAGGAGAGGAGGAGGCATAAATTCAGCCAACGAAGTGGAGAAACATCCCCACAAAGCGAAAGGGAATGCAGCGTACCGTGCAGCTTCGTGCTGCTTGTCGAAATCAGAGCTGCTGGTCACATGCTTCGGCTGCACTAGGGCTTGAGACAGCTGGCGGGGCGGCGACCAATCGGGGAACAACGCGAGCGGCTCCAACTTCCCCAGCATCTCCACCACCTACGAATAGACACATTAATGCATCAAGAACGCATACAACATGTGTGCAATTAACCACAAAGACGGAGCCCACCAACCTTTCGGAGAGGCGTCGCTGCGCTGGGAGAGTCTGCGTTGAAGGCGTTGATGACAACCGTAAGCAGCCGGATAGCGACCTGGTGCATGTGATCTTGCTGCGTGATGAGTTCCAGCTGCCGCGGTCGATACTGCGGCCCGCCAGTGAGTCGAGGAGCCACGGCACACCGTTCGATCCGTTCGATCACAAACTTCAGCTCGCTCTTGGGCAGCCGAACTGCAATAGTCTGCAGTGGCTTGCCTTTGCGCGAACAGCCGTCCACATGCGGCATGCTCAGCTGGAAATTGGCCACTTTGAGAGGTTTCCCACCGGCCGCAGCCAGCGGTTCGGTGGTCGAGCGCGTCGTCAACGCATCGCGGGCTCGCGGGAAGACGACGCTCTGGCAGCGCTCGCATGCGATCGCTGTGTGCTCGACCTCTTCCGTCGTGGCGGGGAACGCCTCCATCGCCTGCTCGACTTCCTGCAGAGAGCAGACCCACATGCTCACAGTGGTGGGCGCCTTGCAGCGACGGCAGCCGTCCCGGAACGGCCGCGCATTGTTCGTGGAGGCCGTGCAGACCGGACACTTGGCGTGCATTTTTCCGTCCGCATCCTTCATGCGCTCCGCGTACAGCGCCCCGTGCACGTCGCAGCCCGGGAACTCGAGATACAGACAGTCGCTGCACAAGATCACGGCGAACGTGCGTAGTGTTGACGCGTCAGGCGCCGCCAACGCGGAGGCAGCACGTTCTGGAGAGGCCGCAGCAGCGGAAGACGCCGGAAGCGCCGAGCTGGCGCCGCTGGTGGTCGCAGCAGAGGCGACGCTGCTGCTGGATACCGTCATTGGTCGCGAGCTAATGCGCTGCGATAATGAGGTTCGAAGCGTTGTTGTTCTTTGTTGTTGGACCAACTGGGATAAGTTATGTTCCTGTTGAAGATCTTGACCGAAAAGATGCGATGTGTAACAAGCAATTTTGACATCTTGACGCCTCCAAAACCGTAATTATTATCGCAGCAAATAGCTTATTTCGGGAGGCTATGCCGTAGCAGAGGTTTGAGGAGGGTGGTTGAGCTGCATTTCCGCGCGCGCGCCATCTTCCGCATCGCAACGCCGTCGTTATCTCAGGCGCCTTCTGCCTCTATACACAGCCCCGAGCCACTTCCCCAGTGCTGACAATGGCGGGGGATCTCACGGACCACGCCAATGGCAAGCGCAAGCGCGACGAGAGCCACGAGCGCCGCGCTCCGTCGGCCAAGGAGCGCCGCACCAAAGTGCGCCAGGAGCACATGGAGGGCGAGTTCGCGGCCACGTACCACGGCCTCACGGCGCTGTACAAGCTGCTGGAGGTGAAGCATCTGCAGAGTCCGCTGCTCCTGCCACGCACGCTCAGTTACCGTCTGGATCCGGCCTGGAAGCAGGAGGGCGGCGCGGACGAGGTGAAAGGTGAGGGGAAAGCGGCTGTGCGCAAGGATCCCGCCAAGACGGCGGCGGCGGGGGCCACCATGAAGGAGTTTACGATCGGCATGACCTCGGAAACCATGGAGGCCTTTAAGAACGCTAACCAGCGCGTCGGCCTGCTGCTGTCGGTGTACACGGCGATGGGGAAGTCGTTCAACGAGAACCAGTTCTCGCTGTTGGCCACCTGCTTGATTCCAGGTAAAGTGACCCGGGATATGAGAGGTGGAGACGAGGGTGGAGCGTTCCTAACTGAGTTAGTTGCTGCTGTTGTCGTCTGTAGTGCCTTGTTCCAAAGAAGTGTCGCTTCCGAGCAAGTTCTTGCGTCCGGAGGCCGATATCTGTGTGGTGGCGTTCCAGGTGGTGGAGATCAGTGACGTGGGGGAGTCGCTGACGCTGCAGCCTGCCTTCAGCTTTGTTACTGCGGGGGAAAGTGTGTCTACAGTGAGCGGCAAGGACCTGTTGACGACGTCTACCAACGCCTGCTCGCCGCTGTTCGGCAGTTTGCTGCGTCTCAATGTGACGCGACGCCGCATGGGCTATTTCACTGTGGAACTGCCTGCCATTGCGTCGTCGGTGCAAGGTGGTGAGTGGAGTGGGGTCTACACTGGCTCATATCACAGTATTCGGTGTGAAGTGCTCTTGATGCTCACTATGTCCGTGTCTTGTGTGTTTGGATAGGCGTGAAGTGCCAGTTCCATCTCGTGTGGGAGCCACTGCCGAAGACGTTGAAGATGCAGCGCCTGGCAAGAATTTGCGACGCGAAACTGAAGGTGGCCGCGGAAGGTGTCAAAGACGAAGGCAGCTTTACGTTGACCATCCCCAAGAGAGACATCCCGTCTGGTCCTGCGCGCAAGCCTTGTTCAGGGGTACGAGCTGTGCTTGTATTGTGGACATTCATCCACCATGATGGCGTGGTGGGCTTTGAACTGATTGAGCATCGTGCACTCTTGTCAAATGTGCAACACTATTGCAGATTTGGTTCCATTTCCTGTACCACTCGATGATGCGTCGAATGAGCGAGAAGCGCTTCGAGTACTCGTGCGCGTGGTGCAACATGTTCGCCGGCTCGCTGCGGGGCCTCGTCGCTCACCTCGTGTCCTCCCACGACCGCTTCCGCTTCCAAGCGACGGTAGGCTAGCGCTCTATTGTTATTCCGCACAGCTGTGCGATGGGGCAGTTTTGACACGAATCTGTTGTTATTTTGCTCAGATTGGGCACGATGACATCCCGCACATTTATGTGATGGTGATGCAAGCGAGTGACCCGCAGAAACTGATTGATGGACGTCGCTCCGCGCTTTCCGAGCTGGAACTGAACCCGGACGGAGAACTGAATCGCTTCGAGCACCATTTCTCCCACTTGTCGGCGGTGAAGTTCGGCCCACACGGGTCGCACGCCGTTGAAGCCATCGAGGGAGTGATGCAGGATTTCGACGACTTAGACGCAGTGCCCGAAAACCCGCAGGAGTTCTACGCGCCGCTGCTGCAACGCCAGTATTTCCACTCGCGAACAGGCGCGGTGGTCCTGGATCACGAGAAGGACTACGACAGTGACGACGACGTGGACGAAACGTGGATCACCAAGCAGAGCGAGCGGGTAAGCTGCAATGCTGGAGGGAGTACTTTGCGACATGAGGTTTATTCGTTTTAACCTGTTGTTATTTGTGCACGCTCTGTGTGTGCTGTAGCTGCTGGATGAGTTCGAGGACGTCTCTCTGGAAGAGAAGGAGTTCATGAAGAAGTGGAATCGTCACGTGAATGAGTTCAGGTATGCTGCTGCTGCTGCTGTTGCATTTGCTAGTGCGAAGTGTGAGTGGCGCCCTCTAACCTTCTGTCGTGACGTGTATCGATATTGTTCAGGATCTTGGCGGACTTCATGGTGGCGTCTTCGTGCCGCATGTTCGCCAGAAAACATGGGAAATGGTTCGTGATACCTGGCGGACGGTCCCTTTCGGTGAACAATGGCTTGACAGGATGCTGTTGTTTTTCTTCTACTTGCTTGCGCAGGCTCCTGGACCATGGACTGCGCCACAACTTCTTGCTCCATTTGCTTAATTTATGGGACAACTCGCTGCTGAACTCGCGCGCAATCATCGACTGCATGCTCATCGTCGACCACGCCTCGGTACGTTCATGCCACTCGCCCGCGCGTCTTCCCAAGCCGCTGACTGAGTGGGCGTATCATTCTGTGCTTGCTGCGGTTTGAAGGGGAAGGCCGAAGCGGCCACCGTGACGAAGGAAGATGGCGCGAAAGCAACAGCGGCAACAAACGTTGCAGCCCAGTAGAACTGGGATCGGAGGGGCGGGACAAGTGCGAGGCTTGTGTCGATCGCCCTCCCCCTCCAAGCAAATGGCGGCAGGAATCTTCGCGAACATGTGCTCTCTTGCCTTTCTTTCAAGCAGCGTATTCCAATGCCAATACATTAGCGTTTTATTTTTCTTGTTAGAGCAAAACTGAATGTGTAGCAGGCAGTTCCGGTCTATTGCGACGGCACGGGCATCTTCTCTTCGTCGGAAGACGAGGGCGACGGCACGCGCTTCTTCGGTTGCGTGCGGCGGCGCCGTGCTCTGTGTTGGCAGTTGTGTGCGTGTTGGTCGTGTTCGTGCTCGCCGTCGCCCGCGTCGCCCGAGTCGTCCGAGTCTTCGCCGCTCTCGCTCGAGCTCTCACCGAACTCGCGCTTCTTGTGGAAGATGCAGCACTCTTCGTTCGCATACAGGACGCCAATGCCACCGCTTTGGTCAGCTCAGATGCATGGAGAACACGGTTACAAGCCAGCGGCAATTGAGTGCACTCACTGTTGGACTTCTTGCGCCCGAGATGCTCGTTGTCCACCACGCTGTCGTCGAACGTCACGCGCGGCCGAGGACGCAGGTGCAGGTGGTACACGGGCGGCTGCTCCGCCTCCGTGGGCGTCGCCGTCGTGGCCACCTCCGTCGCAGGCATGGGCTCGCGGGTGCTGCTCATCGTTCGTTCACTGTTTTGCTCAATTCTTCCGTCAAAATACTGGTATACCGGCATTGTCTCCCTGGCACATCGCGTAGCCATCTGAACTGTAGCCACCCAGCAATAATAGCACACGCATGGGCAGCATCGTAGCCCATGAAGACGCTCGTGCCACGGGAGCGATGGCAGTTAGCAGCACGCCTCTCCAGCTGCAAGTCGAGGGGTTGACCACCAGCCAGGCTGCTGTTCTCCAATGCCAAGTGCAGCCAGGGCCAACGGCACGAAACTGCTCAACGAGGCAGCATGTGCATCGGTGGATAAAGCGAACGACACGTACCAGCGCTCGGTTCGCCTGCACTCTCCCAGCAATCGCACTACTGATCGTCAGCATCTGCCGTTTTCCTCAGCAGTCCACATGGGAGTCAACGCTGCGCATCGCTGCCTGAAAGCTCTGACTAGCAGTCGATTGGTCGTCAGCGTGCTTCTCTATGTGAACGTTAATGATGCAGGTCGTCTGTCTTATTCATTGCTGAAGTACTCGCGGCATTGCGTCGCCTTGGACCAGTCCCGCTTGCGTTTGTCGCCACAAGCGGCGTAGAGCTCGCACATGTGTGTGATGGTACTATGGCAAGCGAGCGGGTTCTCTCGTCGACACTCGATCTCCTGCACCATGCCGCCCAGCTCGTCCACTTGTGGCACCACGTCTCGTCGCGGCTTGATAGTCAACACGTAGTCGCGGATGGCGTTGTCGTCCACATCGAAGCGGCCGCGCGAATAGAGCAGACCAGGCCCGGAGAACGACACGGCCGGCGTGTGAGTCTTCGCGCCGATCATGGCGGCCATGGCGCCGCCCAGACTGTGGCCGGTGAGCACCAGGCGGTCGCCGCCCACCCGCTCTCGCACGGCTCGGACGTGATCCAGCAGCTCCGAGTAGACGGGAGGCGGCATGACCGACCGGAAGAAGTTCATGGACAGCATCTCCACCACGAATTCGCTGGGAAGCTGCTTCAGGAACGGGATGAACACGTTGGCGGCTTGCATGATACTCACACCAAACCAGTAGTGAAGGTCTTCGAGCGCGTCCGTGGCCGATGCTGTACCCCGCACAGCCACGACGGTCATGTTGATAGACGGGAAGTAGAGTTCTGCCCAGACTTGATGACTTGCGGCTTCGTTATTGCGTGCCACATACTCCCAGTCACTGAGCTGCGTGCCTTTGAAGCGCTGGGTGAAGGATTTGACTTGCACCTCAGTGTTCCAGCCGTAGATGGCGTCGGCGATCAGCGCAAAGTCCACGATATCCAGAGATTCCAAGTCCAGGGAGCACACGGGATACTCGGCAATCTTGCCCCAATGCGGCGATTTCAGCGCTAACGAAGTGAACGGAGTGGTTGCTTCGGCTCGCGACGCGACGGTGGGGGGATACACCAGGAAATCCCCACCCTGTACGAACGTGCCGACCGCCCACGTGGACGAGAAGAAGACGAAGGAGAGCACGACGAAGCAGGTGATGAAGGACCGGAAGGCCAGGCCGAAGATCTACAGATGAACGAACAATCCAGACAGGAAATGAGTGATTCGACGTCCCAAGTAGAAGTGGAGAGAGATAACCAGCGTACCTGTGGGAACTTGGCCTGGATGGTGTGGCCCAACAAGATGAGACAGAAGCCCATGATGCCCCAGCCGACGTAGAAGGCGGAGAAGGAGATGATGGCACTCACAAGCACGAGTGGGCACAGGATCCAGAGCCGTCGCTCGTAGGAAAACTTGGACCAGAGGTTCCACTCGTGCATCTGCTCGCCCATTTCGTGCACGCGTTGCTTGCCTTCCAGCGCCTCGGTCGTCTCATTGGCGTCCTCGATGGGGTCGCACGTTCCGGTGACCGTATCTCCTGTCTGCAGCGGCAATTGCTCTTCATCTGTCGCCTGGTCTCCTTTTGCTAGCGAGTGGTCATTGCAGCAACAGCAGGCATCACGACAGCGACCTGCGAGCTCGAAAACGAATTGAACAAAGGCGAAGAAGCTGGACTGGAACAGCTCGAAGGCGCGGAAGCCGATATTCACGAGCCAGAGATGCTCCGCCCGCTTCTCGTTCTCCATCTCGAGCAGTTCGCGCTGCATATCGCGATGTCGACGACGGTAATTGCTCACGAACTCGCGCATCTTCCGATTGCGTGCGCTGCAGAAGTGGCACACCATCCAGATGCCCAAGTACGTCGCCAGCATGTAGAAGCCGCACTGAATGTAGTCCAGGAAGGCAGCGAGCGGAGACAGGTTCGCCAATAGTGACACGACGAAGGTCCAGAGCGTCACGACCTCGAACACGAACGGACACAGCACGTCTGCGATGACCAGCGTGGAGAAATCCAGCGGCGGCCCGTCGAAGTGCGTGGTGTTAAACTTGACGGTCGTATTTGCCGCTTGGATGGCTCGCTTCCAGCGAGCTGAGGGTGATGCCTCATGGTTGCTACTGCTGCTACTGCTGCTGCTGCTGCTGCTGCTGCTGCTGCTGCTATGGCTTCTTGCTCGATGATGGAGATGAAGGCTGCTGTGCCTGTCGTGACCTGCTTCGTGGCTCTGTTGCTGCTGGAACTCAAGCTCCAATGCCAGTCGCTTCTGGTCCTCCGCTTCCTTGTTCTTGTCGTCGAACGGATCGTTGGTGTAGATGGCACTCAGCAGATAGCGCGGGCCGGCGGTCACGCCTTCGATGAAGCTCGCCCAGGCCGCCTTGTCCTCGTCGTCGCCTCGGTAAGCGTCAACCATCTCCTGGTGCAGCCTATCGGTTGGCATCTCCCGCCAGTGACGCAGGTAGTGGATGCAGACGCAGAGCGAGAGCCGGAAGTTGGCCAGACTGCCCTCGCTCTTGTCGATGGCGTCCAGGAAGAGACGACTGGACTCCTCGAAGCAGTAGGACAGGAAGATGAGCGCGAAAGGCAGGAAAGCCAGCAGCACAATGGCGCGGACGGTGAAGTGCGGGTCCATTCGCGCGCTGGGCAGGAAGATGGCGAAGAAGATCTCCATGAGGAAGGTGAAGGAGAACATGAGGATGCACATGAGCACCAGGAACGAGAAGTAGCCCAGCCGGAACTGGCACAGCGTGCGGTACAGCGTCCACTCGCTCCCCTCGCTCGAGAGCTTCTGCAGCTCCGCGCGCCGCCCCACCTGCGTGGCCATGCGCTCATCGCGGCTCAGCTCCATGCTCTCCTTCGCTCGGAACGACGCCATCGGGCAATGGGTAAATGAAGATACCCGGCACGGACGCCGTCCACTAAAACCTCAAATGGCGTCCACGCAGTGAGCTGATTTAACCTCGGGGTTCGGCGCACGTGCGTCGAATCGGACGGTGTTTGTGTGGTGGACGGCACGAAAGCTCCAAAAGATTCGGTCGTGGAAAATGTAGCCACCTCAATCAAGCAGCAAAATAACGCCTGAGGCACGAAATTACCGACATGCATTGTAACGTTGGATTTCGTGGCGTTTGTTTAATGTGGCCCACATGCATGCTCAATTACCGAAGAAATACCGGCAATTCATGTGTCGACCCTTTCTCCTCTTTGTGCGGAGCTCGTTGGAAGATCGAGCGATGAGCATGATCCGTGGAGTGGTGTCGTCGCGAGTGATCGGCCTGCGTGCGCTGCGTGGCAGCCGCGCGTTCTCTGCGAGCGCGAGCAGTCGCGTCAAGATCCTCGGATCGGACGATGCGTACACACAGATCGCCACGGTGCGTCACTCCTTCACGTTTACGTTCTGCTCAGCTTCCGCACGCGCGTGACGTATGCCATTTCGTGCTGATAATGCAGGAGGGGGCGCAAGGCAAGGCGATCGTGTATTTTACGGCCAAGTGGTGCCCGCCATGCAAGATGATCGGACCTATCTACGACGAGCTCAGGTAGGATGCGTCTTCTAATTGGCACTCATCATGGCGAACGCATGGCTGCGTCAGCGCTCTCTTACGACTAATCTTAATCTTGTGGTGGTTGCTACAGTGCCAAATACGATGGCATCGCATTCGCCAAGCTGGATGTGGACGAGCTGAACGACACCACGTCCAAGGCCGGCGTTCGTGTACGTGGGAAAACAATATTCGTCTCCATTTTAGTGTGGGACGATGGATATCGTTGCTGGATAGAAGACACATTCTAATGTGAGTTCTTGTTGGTACGCGCCTTTCATGCAGTCGATGCCCACGTTCTTTTACTTCAAGGACGGCAAGCTGCAGCAGAGTCTGTCGGTAAGGAAGTCGCCATGCGCGCTGGAGAGCACGATGAACTCTTGACTAACCAGTCGATGCTTGTATGCCGGTGCTATGCTGATCTCAACCGCCCCCCAGTTTTCTGGCGCTGATGAAGAGCTCCTGCGCAACAACGTGAAGCAGTTGAACGATTTGTAGTCGCAGCGCGTTCCACCCGTGGAAATGAGGGGTTTCCAACGCCAAAGTCTACTCCATCAGATTCCTTGGCCAACTGCAGATTTACCTGGCATCAAAGCAAAAGGCAATTCCTTTCTTTACTATCGTTCAATTCCATTCAATGCCTAGGGCTAGTCTCTCAGTGTCTACGATACGACAAGCGACACAATGAAGGAGGAACTACTGAAGCTGCCTAGCTCTTCGGCTTCGAATGCAGCTCCAAACTGAAGTGCACCGCAACTCGCAGTACTACCAGGCTTCAACGATGTGTGGGTCGCAGCGTAGACGTCCACGTATACTGCGCGACCTCCAACGCTGCGTGGATATCCTCAATAAGGACCCACGAAGTTGTAAGGTCTTTCACAGACGCGCCAGTTCCGCCACGATGTCTGCTGCAGCAGCGTGTCTGTCAGTGGCATCGGAAATGGCAGCGATGGCACAGACGCCGGCGGCGTCTCCCTCTTGGATGCAGCGTTGAATGCGTCGTTCCTTCAACGAGAGCCCTCCAATGGCGTACACTGGCACATCATACTGACGAGCCACTGCGCTACAAGCCCGTAAGCCGTCGATGTCAATGGTTGCGCCATCGTTCGCCTCGGGTTTCGTGCTCGACGTGAAAACTGGACCGACGCCCAGATACGTCGCGCCTCCTTCGCACGCAGCTTTCGCCTGAGGCGCATCGCGCACCGTCACGCCCACTATCCACGGCAGCGCATCACCTCGAGCTCCAGCCACGTCTGCCAGCGACGCGTCTGTTTGGCCAACATGGACGCCATCCGCGCCGATCTCCAGCGCCAAGTCCACCGAGTCATTCACCACCAGAAGCACCTTGAACTTCCGCGTCACCTCTCGGATTCGCCGCGCCACATCCAACAGGAACGGCGCCTTCCCTCGATCCTTCCATTGCGCTTGGACCAGCGGACTCATGGCCTCAAGCCCGGCGTCCGACGGCTTCTGGCGCCACTGGATGAGGCCGGCCCCGCCGCGGATCGCACTCTCCACGATCTGCGGCAGCTCTTCCGGCGCCACGCGCGCCCCCACGGACGGCGTGATGAAGTACAGCAGCTTCCGGCGGTGGCGGAGGAGCTCCATCGCCACCAGATTGAATCTGGCGAAGTGCTGACGCCATCGTCGTCACCGCCGTGCGTGCGTGCGCAAGCGCATTGCATGAGACAGTTCTACCGAAAGCACCGGTAGACCGGTAGACCGGTACTTCCATCTGTTTGCTTGGTCCAGGATCTCTGCCCGAGATCTCAACAGTCAGCAGCCCAAGTTGTAGTTGGGCGGGCGGCCACTTGGCGGACAGCGGCTCACAACCCAAGAAGCGCGCCAGCCCAAGAAGCCCCCGCCCCCTCCAGCTCGTCCACCCGAGCCCAGCACTGCAGAACGGATGGCGGAGGAGCACCGGGTCCTGTACGGATCCATCCCGAGCGAGGCGCGACTGGGCATCGGCGCCTCCACGCCGCCGCTGAGTCCGCTCATGCTGCACGTGGACAAGAACACGAACGCGCTCGAGTCGTGGGAGTTCCCCGGCTGGGGGGACAAGCTCTCGGCCGTGGCCAGCGAGAGCGAGCTGGATGAGATCCAGGCGCATCTGTCGATCGACCACCCCAAGCTGTCCGAGTGGCTGGCCACGGCCATCTGCGGCAACGACATTCTGTCCAGCTGTCTGTACGTGTCGGGTCTCGTGGCGGCCAAGGCAGGCAAGCTGGCGCCCGTGGCGCTCACCGTGGTGGCGGGGATCCTGTATCTGTACCGCTTCATCTACGGCGAGGTGGTGAACGCCGTGCCGCTCAACGGCGGGTCCTACAACGTCCTGCTCAACACCACGTCCAAGCGCATCGCCGCCGTGGCGGCGGCGCTGGCCATCCTGTCGTACATCGCCACGGGCGTCGTGTCGGGCACCTCGGCCTGCAACTACCTGGCGTCGCAGGTCCCGAAGCTTCCCATCGTGCCGGCCACCATCAGCTTGCTGCTCTTCTTCGCGCTGCTGAGCCTCATCGGCATTGCGGAGAGCGCCGCGGTGGCGCTGGTCATCTTCCTCACGCACGCCATGACGCTCGCAGTGCTCTGCGTGCTGTCCGCCGTCTTCATCGTGCAAAACGACTTTGAGATCCTGCGCTCGAACTTTGACACCGACTTCCCAGACATCAACCTCGCGGGAGATCTCATCTCGGGCAACTTCCTGACCGCCATCTTCTTCGGCACATCCACGGCGATGCTGGGCATCTCCGGCTTCGAATCGTCCTCGCAATTCGTGGAAGAGCAAGCCGACGGCGTGTTCCCCAAGACTTTACGCGTACGTTGCAGCCTTCCTATCTCCTGTCGGTACTTTCAGCCTCCCTCTTGCTAACGCTTGTGCTCCTTCTGCCATTGCCGGACGCACAGAACATGTGGTGGGGCGTGGCCATCTTCAACCCGTTAATCTCTCTGCTGTCCCTGGGTGTGCTTCCCCTCGGCGGGCCCGGCGGCATTGTGGACAAGAAGGATACGGTCCTGGCGGAGATGGGGCTCCGAGTCGCAGGCGAACACATGCAAACCGCCGTGGCGTTCGACGCGTTCATCGTGCTCTCTGGTGCCGTGCTGACCGCGTACGTGGGCTTCGTTGGCCTCGTACGCCGCCTCGCCAGCGACCGCATCTTGCCGGACTTCCTGCTGCACGTGAATTCGCTGCGCGGCACCAACCACTTCATCATCATCGGCTACTTCCTGGTGTCCACAAGCTTGGTGTTGATTCTGCACGGCGATGCCGAGACGTTATCTGGCGTGTACACGTACGCCTTCCTGGGCCTCATGACGCTCTTCGGCTGTGGCTGTATGCTGCTCAAGTTCAAGCGCGCTGACTTGCCGCGAACGGTGATCGCGCCGTGGTGGAGCTGCATTCTGGGCGTGTCAATGGTGATCACCACCTTCATGGGGAACCTGCTGGGCGACCCGACCATCCTCACGTACTTCTCGCTCTACTTCATCGCCGTGCTCTCGCTCGTGTACATCATGTTCGAGCGCACGTTCCTGCTGCGCATCTGCATGTATTGCATGCAACGCCTGTGCCCATCGCCACGCAGTGACGACGAGGACGAGGCGAGCGAGTCGCTCGCGTTGCGCACCGGAGCACGCGGAGGTAAAACCATCGCGCGGACCATCCGCGAGATCAACGAGCCGGCCATCTTCTTCTTCGCCAAGACGCCCAACCTGAACATCATCAACAAGGCCATTCTGTACGTGCGCACCAACGAGCAGACCAGCACGCTGTACGTGGTGCACTGCCACCCGAAGGGCACGGCCGTGCCGGAGGGCTTCAAGGAGACGGTGTCCATGTTCGACCACATCTACCTCAAGCTCAAGCTCAACTTCCTCAGTGTCGAAGGCCCGTTCGGCCCCGCTTTGGTCGAGTGGGTCGCGCGCAAGTACAGCCAGCCCAAGAACCTCATGTTCATCAAGCAGCCCAACTACGACTTCGCCCACACCATCGCGTCCCTTGGCGGCGTGCGCGTCGTCACGGGGTGAGGAAGCTGTGGCTGTGGTTTGATCAGATGCGCAGATGCCGTTTCTTGGTCTGCTGAGATTCTCTAGAAATACCAAAATGTCAAGAATTCCATTCTAGGAAGTCGCTTCCAAAGCTTTCAAAAGCTACAAAAAATAGAGTTGTTCTGGAAAGGCCTAAAATCTCGAACGAGCGCTGAGAGTTTTGCAAGGTCAACAGTTGACTCAACTGTTCCGAACGCCAACATGAAGTCAGAAGTCTTGGGCGAACGTACCTGTGTTGGTATAGGCTCTGGGCAATTCCTTCCTGCTCAGAGCTTCTTCAACTTGCAACGACACTACTTCCCGCTGGGAATCCCGGAGCGGAGGGAACTTCCCGTGAGATAAGCTGAGAGCAACTTTTACTGGTGAACGACAGGCGCTCAATGATCATCCGCCCCAGCTCCAGGCTAGCCGAGAGGAGCGGCGGGAGACATCGCGCGTTGGATGGAGTCCAACACATGGGAAGGAACAGCATGCGCCTATTTTAACTTTGTCCTCTCCAGCAACACGCCACGTAACGGCACACGAGAGTATGTACCCGCTTTCTCGTTTCGCTATCCGAAGTGTATGCTGTGGTAGGGTCCTGCGCTGTTAGCTCCCCCAAGAATGGCTCTCTGCTTCTCTCCTGGCGCAGCTGATTATAAAGAGCCTAAAGGATAGGCGTGTGAAGAGGCACGATGCAAGACGATGTGGCGTCTTGCAACACACGCAGCAAAGTAAAATGTTCGGAGTGGGAAGTGTGGAACATGAAACGTGTTTGTAAGTTATGGTTGGTGATAGATAAGTGTACAAGTCCGCAGCGCCGTCTCGTGTCGGCGTGCTTCGACGATGGGCGACCTAACATGGAGACAGACAGCGACGCTAGCTTTCCTCGATGATCGGCTCCAGTCTCGGGAGGCACTTGGGCTTCCGCGACTGCTGCTGGACCGAGAAACGCGCCTCCGCCTCTTCTAATTTCTTGACGCGCTTGGCCGCGGACGACAGATGCACTTTCATGCGCGCACGTTGGCGGCTGCCCTCTGAACGATGTGGGCGACCGCCCCCGGAAAAGCTGCCGCGTGTGAAGTTCAGCAGCTCATTTCGCCCGAGCCCGGGGTCGGAGTGGCGCGACGTGGACGTGCTTGTGATTGCCTGAGACTTGGGGCGTTCCCACTCGGACGCAAGACTCTGTCGAGCGGCGGGGGGAGTCCCGTTGTCGTTCCAGGAACGCGTGCGCGACCGACGGTCATTCTTGTACACCAAGAGGTTGGGCATCGTCTTGCGCTTCATCACCATCCCGTATCCCTCGAACTGCTCGTCCTGCAGCGGCTCCGCCCCTGCCTCTTTGGCTGTGGTCGTCTCGATCTCAGGCGGCTGATCTACCGACGGATCAGTCTGTCCGGTGCTGGCAGTATTCCACTCTTCGGTACAGCTACGCACGGCTTCATCGCGGTAGTCGGAGTAGTCGCTCAGTCGGTCCAGACGACTTACCATAGACGACGTTCGACTTGCCAGCCCGCCCATGCGCTTCTCGTCGCCCGCCACTTTGCTGTTGCGGTCCTGGTCCGCATCGCTCATGTCGACGTTCAGATACGTGTAGCGCATGTCGTTCACCATGAGGAACTTGTCCATAAGCGGACGCGTCTGGCACGTCAAGCTTTCTCGACAAGTGCGTGCGTGCTTCGCCACGGCGTCCAGGAACCCGTTGAGTCCGACGCGACGCGCCTCTAGCGTGGATTCGCGCAGGTTGCCGAACAGTCGACGGTGCGGGAACAGCACGAAGCACGTGCGCTTGGACATGATGTCGCAATGCGCGCACATGTCTCCTCGCTTAATCGCCTCCGCGAGCGCCAGTTTGAAATTACGGAACTCCGAATAGCGACGATAGACCGTCCAGTTGAGACCGGGGGAGCGCTCGTCCGACACGCGCACCAGGTACTGCGTGAACGTGTGCGCGCCCGTGGCCGTGGGCTTGGACACGTGGGCGATGGTGGTGTGCAGCACGCTGGGCATCGTCACCAGGTTGTTCTGCATGACCATGATGGCGAATGGGGGATTTGCTGGAAATGTGTGGGTCGTCCCGCTTCAGCTCGGATTGCCCCAGTCGAATCGCGTCGAACCGCCGCGCCGGAAAAAGAAGAAGTGAGAGGGAGAGACGCGGTCCGACGGGGAGACGCCAAGCCAACCGAACTTGAACTTCCCGTGCGGGGCGGCGGCGAATCCCAGAGTTGGCCACACCCGCTGGCAATCTGGAGAATGGGGCAGAGGTCCGCTCTCACTCGGCTCGCCGCCGGCCGGTTTCCCAACAGCAAAGACAGACGGACAGAGAGGGCGCTGTATTCGAAGCACCTCAACAAACATGTCCGAAATTACGTACCGTTCACGCCAGAATCGGAATCCGGCTTTTAGGGCTGTGGGTTGATGCCTCCAGGGGGAGATTATAAATACCTTGAGGATAGGATACCCTGATGAACTCGTTACTGCACTATTCTTACAAACTCTCAAATTGCTACTTCAAGAAAACTCTTGAAATCGGATATGCGTGTTGGGAGTTGAGAGAAGCGCAGGCAACGTTTAGCGACTCTTGCAGGAAGAAAGTTAGCAAAAGAGGTAGGGCTTCAAGAAACGGCTGGCAGGCACAGAGGAGAAAAGGGGCGGGAAATCCTATCGTCTTCACCACCGTGCGGTCGATTCCTGCTTTTCCGATGCAGGGGTAGGTATTTGAACAATTGCGCGCCTTCGTTTTCCTTGCGTCCGCAGGTTCAACGTGATGGGTCTTGAGGGCCATTCAGCGAGATCGAGCGAGGGAAGTGCGAGCTTTCCCTGAACGAGTTGCAGTTTCAGCAAACTGCGCATCGAGGGCCCAGTGGGGAGGCTTCGCCTCAAGAGAGGTTGGCACGATATGCCTCTCTCCGACTTGAAGTCCGAGAGACTCTCGTCTGGGCCAGGCTAGCAAGCTGTTGCCAACACCAAGTTGTTGGGCAACAGCGTTGGCGGGAAGGCGAAGCATAGACAAGAGACCGACTACCCAACACCCCCAACAGCCTGCGTTTGCCAAGACCCGGTCCACCGAGATATTGCCTCGTGTTTTGGAGACTCTGCGGTATGAACATGTGCATGGCGTTGGCCCGTTGTAATCCTCTTGGAAACCTGGATTTTGGCAAACATATTTGTCGTTGTGCGATTGCAAAGGTGCTCTCTGCGATTCGCAGCCAGAAATTAACCCACCGATTGAGTGTGAGTGCAACCGGCGCAAACGTTCAGCGGAACCACAAGTGCAAGACTGTATGCGGGGGACCAGAAACAAATTGTTTCGCGAGAGCTGCTGTTTGCATTGAAGGCCGCATTTGCCTGGTTTATAGCGTGTAAAAAAAACAGCCCACCGTCGCTGGGGCCGGCGGGGATACATATCAGCTTGTCTGTATGGTCGACTCGCTTGCAGACTGCGAGAGAAGCATCAGAAGGTGGGAATAGCGGCAATAGGATATCAAAGCTGACTTCCAGACTGCAAGTTGCAGCGCGGAGCCGCTAGAAACCCGCGCGCATTGTTTTGTTTTCGCCGAAGTCCCTGGGATTATCCAACGCCCCAACACCCAAAACTGCGACGAAAGATCTTGCGCGCATCCCAGCGCTGAAGACTCCTTCAGAAGAGCAGCGCCGCAGACAGCAGACGAATGAATACCGGTACACACTCCACTTGGAAAATCAAGTAGAAAGGCGAAGCATCCCATCTCTGACTGTCATCTCTGCGTGAATTTGAGGCCGCCACGGAGATCAATCCAGAAAAGCTCAATTCATTTCAGGATCAATGTCCGTGTCAAAGCGACGTGCACTGCAACTTGCAGGATGTGTGCATGTATCCATATCCATTCTCCAAGACATCCAGCACCAAGTTAACCCACCAGCTAAAAAAAGTCGCCAAGTTGGATGGATACGCCGCGCCTTCTCAGCAAATTTTAGCTGCAAGAATAGAAGACACGACCACAGGAATAATCCTGCGGCGCCATCGCGTTCGAACAGCAAGCGATTGGAATGCGTGCGCAATGCCTTCTGGTTCGACTCCTCCGTTCCTATCTTACCGGTATCCACACGCATCTTGTCACTTGTCCGAGGAGGCACTGGCACTGGCACTGGCAGCAGCCTCCGTCTCCGCTGAAGCCGAGGCGTCTGGGATGAGTTCCTCCAGTCGCTCCAGCGCCGTCGCCTGCACCTCGTACAGCTTCTTCTCGTCCTCGAACGCCTCCTCGAACGCGCCCACGACCTTCAGCAGCAGTTCCTTCTTGATGTTCACGGTGGCAAACACCTGCGCAGCATCGTAGCCCGCCTCTTGGCACGAAATGTAAGCGGCAGCGTACGCCACCATGAACGGCGGGTAGAGGAGGATGATATCCGTCCGGTACGAGTACTGCACCATTTGCCTTCGAACCCCCGACAAGCGCGTGTTGGCATTAGTAAGTTGGAACGCCTCAAGGTGGCGGATGGTCAATTTTCCTTCAGCCAGATGGCAGGGCACTCACCACGCGAGTTGGAGACACTCCTCGTGGACTTCAAACTCGTCCAGGAACCTGCATCCACCAATCAAGCATGCAGCCGTTAGGAGGCAGGCAGTATCTGGATAGGAGATGAAAGGCTGGAAACCAAACAGCACCAGTACGATAGCAATATGCCATCACACGAACTGCTCCACACTTACTGGATAAGCGACGGGAACGGATGGTGGAGAATCAGGTCGAACTGGAGCGCTTCGATCACGTAGAACTCGCACTCGAGAATGTCCTTGTCCTGGAATGTATACATGGATTCGTCCTCATCGACGCCAGCTGGTGTATGCACCGTGAAAGTGCAGCGTTAGCGTATTGCGCGACCTCACAGACACACGAGCCTTCGTCATGATCCGCCCGAACGAGCAGTGACGCGACGGAGTCACGTACTCGTCGTGTAATGGTGGAGCACGGATGCGACCGTCGTCAGCGACAACTGACTCTCTTCCACCTTCGACGCCAAGAAGAACACGGTCCCAACCACGAGATGCGGGTCGAAGTTCACGAAGCTCTGCCTGCAACCAAGCGATGCAGCAGATTAGCGTCCAGTGGGAAAATCAAAACCGCACGATTCGTCGTTTGAGAGAAGCAGAGAACGGCGAGGGTCTTACGACTGATAGAAGCGGCGGTAGAAGATGATCGCCGTATAAATAATGATCTGGCGAACGCGCAAGCGTGGCCCGATCTCCTCCAGCACTGCAATGCAAACACGAATAACGGAATCATCACCTTGGTGAACAACCACGCAATAATTGACAGGAAAAGGCTAGAAAACGCCAGATAACACAGCACAAATACTCACGCGAGATGTTAGCGAGGTGGATGCTGTCGATCTCCTCGTCCGTCAAGTGCCTGCGATCCAGGGGGTTCTTCTTCCGCAAGTCGGCCTTCGTCACTTCTCTCATCCAGTACAAGCTGTAGTACACAACGCACAGCGCGTGGAAGTACGGCCGATGCCAGCGTTATCCCATCTCGTACCTCCTAGGAAGACGTCACCAGTGAGGGCCACGTACTAGTGCGTCGAGTGCCAGAAGTTCATCCCCATGGCGCCAATTTAGCCGCCGCCGTGCTGTCCGTCAGTCGCTTCGAAATTGGCTCTGGACAGATAGGTTATCCGGACACGTTGGTGTATACGAATTATGGTGTTTTGATAAGGCACCAAATCTGTAGCCCATACAGATCAAAATGTATTCATGTTCCATGGCCTAAGTTTTGCCACACACAAAAAGCGAATAAAACGGAGAGGATATCCATCTTTCTCATCGCCAAAAGAGGAGTATACACACCTCTTTCCTACTTGAAAGTCGTCCTTGGTTTGCCAAAAGTGCTGATTTTGTCATTTTTCAGTGAAACCCCCATCGTGACGAGCCGCACAAGATGCGAACTTGAACCGACAGTTAGGAATTCTTCCGCGCTGAAGACAAGCGAGAACACCAAGAATCTTTGAGAACGGCGATGAAGGCGGCGTCGCTTAGCGCCGCTCTTCTTCTGCTGCTCCCTGCGCTCCTGTCGCCCACTGGGGGCGTCGCACGGGCAGAGAAGCCTGCGCTGAAGTACAGGTACGCGGAGACGCTGAAAGAGGCGCTGAAGAACGAGCACTTGCCCTTGACGCGGCGCTCTGACGCAGTGTGGGACGCGGCGCGCGATGGCGCGGAAGTTTTCCCGCGTGATGTGGGCAATGGCGATCTAGATGGACAGGCGGATGGCGTTACGCTGACCGCGACGCCTCCTTTGTTGGCTGACGGTGAGGACCTGGTGGTGACATGGAGTGGCGTGAAGCACCCGCATCCTACGGACTTTGTGGGCCTGAGCTGCGGCCCCAAGAGCCACGACCGCGATTTCTTGGTCAAAGCGGGCGTAACGGACGCGTATGGACCGGGAGATGATGGCGCCCCGCCGCCAACCTCCATGCGCTTCTCGTCGCTGTATATGATGCGCTGTAACTACACGGTCGAGTACTTCAACTTCCAGCCGCGCGGCAACGCCTTCGCGGCCGTTGGGAAGGTGGAGATTGGCATGAAGGAGGCGTTTACCACTCCGAAGCAAGGCCACATCGCCTTCACATCGCATGTTGACGAGATGGCAGTGATGTTCAATTCGGCGTCGGACGAGACACCCGTCGTCACGTATGGACTTGATCCTGGGACTTTAACACAGCATGTTGAAGGCCACTCGGCCACATACAAAGCCAGCGATCTGTGCAACCGACCGGCGAATCTTACCAGCCAGCAGTGGTTTCGCGATCCAGGGAACATGCACACTGTTATCTTGACGAAGCTGCAACTCGGGACGAGGTATTTCTACCGGTTTGGTAGCGAGAAGGATGGCTGGAGCTCTGTCTACTCGTTTATGAGCCGTCCAGATCCATCCGTAAAGCACGTCAAGTTTCTCGCCTACGCTGATATGGGAGTGGATGGCGCGCCTGCAGCCACTTCCACGGCCGTGCGCTCGTATCAGGATGTGGTGGACGGCTACGATGGGTTCCTCTTGCATTTCGGAGACATCAGTTACGCGCGCGGCCACGCTCATATGTGGGACGAGTTTTTCCACATCATTGAGCCGTACGCGACGCGCGTGCCGTACATGGTAAGCATCGGAAACCACGAGTACGACTACATGACGGGCGGTGCGAACGATCCGAGTGGAGCCGTGGGAGCGGACGGCCGTATGGATTTCCATCCGGATTGGGCCAACTTTGGCGAGGACTCGTCGGGTGAGTGCTCAGTGCCCATGTTCCACCGATGGGTCGCTCCAGCCAATGGCAACAGTATCTACTGGTACTCGTTCGACTACGGCGGTGTGCATGTCATCCAGATGTCGTCGGAGCATGACTGGCGCCGTGGTTCGAAGCAGTACAAGTGGATCGAGAACGATTTGAAGGCTGTGGACCGAGCGAAGACGCCGTGGATCGTGCTCACGTCGCACCGGATGATGTACACCACGCAGTTGGGCGAGGAGGCTGACGGCAAAGTGGGTGTGCATTTCCGCAAGGAGCTGGAGGACTTGCTGTGGGAGCACAAGGTGAATCTCATGCTGGTGGGTCACCAGCACTCGTATGAACGCAGCTGTGCGGTGCGCAACGGCAAATGCATTCACGACGGCAAGGGCCCCGTGCATATTGTGGCCGGCTCGGCGGGCGCCGGGCTGGAGAAGCAGGGGTTCTCCAGCGAACTGGGCGAGTGGAGTGTGAGCCACGTGAACGACTGGGGCTACTTGCGCATCGAGGCGACGGAGCAGACGATGGACATTCAGTTTGTACTGAATCGCAACGGGGTCGTCTACGACGAGGTCAGCTTGACTCCTTGGCAGTAAGGGGGCGAACTGGAGCTGGAGCTGGAGCTGGAGCTGGCGATGAGGTGTGAAATGCAGAAGCCTGGCCGCTTTGTGATTCTTCGGGCCACGCTACCGGCGATGCAAAACCGATTGCTTATCTTTGCATGAATTAATCCCAACACTTTATGCAAATGAGGGCCAGACAGATGATGACGGAAGTTTGCAATATGCGTTAGTGCAACCGAAAAGTTTTGCGTCAGCTGGACCTGGATCAAATACGCCGATAATACTACGTGTTGGTCATCCGACAATCTGCAGCCTCTACAAATCCCGGTCTACGACTTCTTCGTCGTCGTCATCGTCTTCCGTCGCCCCCGAGAACTTGGAGTCGTCCTCGTCGTCCTCGTCTAAAATGTGGTCAAAGTTGGCCTCCTGGTCGTCGTCGTCATTCTCGTCGTCGTCCCGTAGCAGGTCCTCGAGATCCGGCACCTTCACGCCGTCGATATTGTCCTGGTCCTTCTGTGACATATCGCTCAGTAGTTTTCCGCTGTAAATATCGTCCGTGAACTGCTTCGTGAGCTCCATGTAGTCGTCGAAGTCCGTGGGCTGGTTCTTCACCCACACGCAGAACGCGGCGAAGGCGACGAGCGCCACCAGGCGGTAGATCCGCTCCGAGGCGCCCGTGGCCTGCAGCGAGTACAGCGGCACGAACGAATCGGCCACCGAGAGGTTGTCGTCGAAGATGTTGGGTAGCAGCCAGTACTCGTAGCCGATCATCCAGAGCACGAAGAAGATGAAGAGACGCACGACCACGAAGATGGCGATAAAGATCAGGAATGTGACCGACATGTACCAGAGCGCCACCTTGGCCCACTGCGGCCAGATGGGGAAGCACGTGATCACCAGGAAGCCGATGATCAGCAGCGCCGTCATGATGTTTCGCAGCGTCTTCGAGCCTTCGTACA
>MBAC02002254.1:0-27184 GCA_001712635.2 Nothophytophthora sp. Chile5 | reverse complement strand
GCGGTTCCCCGGCGCCTTCTCGACCAACAGCCCGCCCAAGATGGCCATCCACGAGCAGTATAAGCAGCAGCCGCCGCAGTCGCACGTGCAGCAGATGCAGCAGATGCACCACCAGCAGCAGCAGCAGCAGATGAGCCACGGCGCGCACCCGAGTCAGCTCGCACACGCCGAGATGGCCAACATGAACATGCACATGTACGACTACATGAACCGCCCCGTGCTGCAGCAGACGTCGGACCCGCGCTCGAGCGTGACGCCCAGTTCGGACCGCGTGTCGGACCAGGAAGACCTGGACGAGCGCCGTCGCATGAAGAACCGCGAGCGCGTGCGCAAGTGCCGCAAGCGCAAGCAGGACCGCCTCAACTTCTTGGAAGACCGCACGGCTGAACTGGAGAAGGAGAACGGCGCGCTGAAGGCGAAGGTGGCTCGCAAGAGCGGCAGCAGCGTCAAGGACGAGCCCATCACCGAGACGCAGCTCAACGAGCTCCGCAAGAAGCAGAACACGACGCTGGCTTCCTACATCCGCTCGTACAACGAGGCCGACGGTGCTGCCTTCGAAAGTGGCGCTCGTTCTATCTGGGCCGAGAACGCCGAGATTCTGTACGGCAACAAGGGTGCGCGCGTGTCTGGCCTGAACGAGATCGTGGCCAACAAGCGCGCCAGCGGCGGCGTGTTCGCGTCCTACGAGATCAAGCAGTACACGGTGCAGTGGAAGCCTCATTCGACGGACAAGTGCCTGGTGAACTGGGAGGTCGAGGTGTCTGTGAAGAAGGACGCGGCCAAGAACGTGCCGCTGACCGCGCCGTTCGCAGAGCTGGCGCCCTTCTTTGGCGAGGACAGCGAGCCGCTGTCGTTCCAGATGATCTCGCACTTTACATTTGAGGAGGGCAAGGTGGTGGAGGAGATCCGGCAGCTGAACCTGTCGCGCATCGGCGAGAAGGCGCTCACTCGCTTCGCGGAAGACCCGAAGAAGGCCGCCGACGTGCTGCGCTGCCTCATGGTGGCGGCGTAAGCACGGTTTATCGTCGAGCGAGCAGAAGACGATGATGGCTGGAAGCGCCGAGCAGAGGGAGACGACAGACTGGTTTTCTCCTTGTTGGTTAGCATAGTAGAGCTTGTTGTATCATATAAACATTATTTTCCAAATCGTGTGCGAGGTGGCCAATCTGCTGGAGACATTCCGCCTCTGGTCGTGGAGGTGTCTGTCTGTGTGTCCATGGATCGGAATTGGAAAATGCGAGCAGGTACGATACGGTAGTAGCAAATGCAGACAGCCGTCGGGATGACACGCACGAAAATGGGCAAAGTGCTGATCTATTCTCTTATTTGGCGCGTTGCGGCGCGTGACTGCTCTTCGCGTCTTGAATAAAAACTATATGAAAGGAAAGCGTTCGCTGCTAAGTTGCACGCCGCGTATGATATCGGAGCCAAAACGGTCGGTGTGGGCTTCTCCCCCCTCCCGAGGGAGGGAGAGAGGTCGCTTGTGCAGCGCTTCTTCATTCATTGCTGGTCAGATGGGTGGGTGTTGTACTGCCGAATGCTCGCTTTACGTCCTTCGGGAGACGTCTACAGATCACGAACCAACGCACCAACAAGAGTGAGGACAAGAAGCCTGGGTAGCGCTCGAAAGACAAGCCACAAGAGAGACCTACCGGCAAAAACCATGTCGAGCGTGGCGATGTTGTTCGCCTTGAGGATTTCGACAGGCACGTCGTTCAGCTCGTTCAGCTCCTGCGCAGTCATCACGTATACGTCGCAGTGAGAAACGGAGCGGCGTGGAACGAGAGTACACTGCGTTGATGTCGAATTCGAACCTGAATCTCCTTGAAGGAGCCGATGTACTGGATGTCCTTGCCCTCCGGGTCCTGCAGAAACACCTGCGGGTAGTTGGCGCGGATGCCGCTGGCCTCAAAGTAGTGGTTGCGCGTCGCCGTGTTCTCCTCCAGACTGCAGTCCACCTCTGTGTACGCGATCTTGTTGCCGTCCAGAAGCTGCTTCAAGTGGCCGATCTGGTACTTCTGCTCGGCGATGGACACCATCGAGGACGTCAACACGACGCAGGTCTGCGCATTCATTCATTCAGCATCGCATTGCGTCGCCACAATCCACCCCGATCAGACCACAAACACGTGAGACTCGAGGACACCGGAGACAACACCCAAGCGTGCACGCCTACGCGGAGATCGCAGGCTGGAGGCGTACGGCGGCCATACCTTGGCGGCGGCGGGGCTCATGGCTCTGTGTGTGTGTGCGTGTGTCTATCTTTGTGTGCTGCTTGCCGGTTTCCTCTTTTCCTCGTGGCTTCTCGGCCTTTCGCGAACTGCTTTTCGTTGGCCTCCACGCACGTCGCCTGTTGATACGGTGATGCTCCGCTTAAGTACGAATGCGTGCGCCGATGACGCGGGAATATTCCGGGCGTGATGGCGATGGACGGCTTTCACGGATTCTTTCTCTACCACAGTAAGGAAGAAGGAGAGGGTGGATGTCGCATCAACTGCAGCAAACTGACTGGTGCGAGTGGCTTGCCATCTCAACGCATTTGGTGACGAGTTCTTGCCGAAAAAGCTGCGCAATGCAGCTTGTGCGGACGCGGCTTCTTCTGTGGCGCAGACACCCAGATGTTCCTGTATATGCATCGTTCTGATATGCATGGCAGGATGCCCATTCAAAATGGAGAGCAACGACCACAGCGTTGGATCACCAACCGTTTTACGTACCAGCACGACTTCGCGGTGCACGAAATCCGGATAATCAGGCCAAGCAGTATACGTGCTCGCCAAAGGATCAGATACAAAAACAAGAATACCGGTACCCTGTACAAATACCAGTGCCGTCGTGGAATCTGATTCCAGTAATGCCCAAAATACCGCGACGTGTCTCACCATATGCTGACGTATTCATACCGGCTCCTCGACGATACCGGTAAATCTGGGTAATCTGATCCCACACCGGAATAACGGCTCAGCAACACGCGCCACCAATCCTGGACCGCGCATCTGTGCACGCCCCTTGGTGTGCAGCACTCGATCAGCCTTCGGATTGAAAGGTCGATCTTCATGCGGACTCAATGGGAAGGAAGGCTCAAGATAGCGTGCCTTGGACCGAGCAAGCCCGACTGCATCCCAGATCCCAAGTCTCGCCGTGACAAGCGGATTGCGCTGCGCCGCATTGGCGCCGTTTCGCCACATGCATGGATCATCGAGATTGATGCAGCACAAAGTCAGCTTCTGATTGGCTTTTCATCTTCCAATGACAGGGCAAGTTTCCACCGACACGCCACTACGCCGTCCTTTCATTGGTCGAAATAGCGCAGCAAGATATTATCCAATCCGCGACATCCCGTCTAGCTCTCCTCATCTGGCAACCGGCCAAGTGTTTCTATCGGCGTCGGTTGCGAAATCAAGGTTCGTCCCTCCCGCGGCGCGGGCCGCTCGTAATGACCACAGGCTTGGCTGGTTGGTTGCCCCCACATGCTCATTGGCAGTCGAGGCTCGTTGGGGTCAGCGCATCGGCGGAACACATTTCGATTCGCGTCGCGCGCTCGCCCTGCTCCAATTCCCCGAAGCTCGCGGTGCTGAACGCAAAATGGCGCCTACAGCTCGTCGCGTTTCAACTTGTGGACCCCGCCGACTGCTGCTGCTGCTGCTGGTGGCCACGGTTTGTCTTGGCGGCGCGGCGCAGAATGTGAACGATTCGCCCGTGCTGGATATCGAGGAGGAGCAGACGTGCGAGGCCGCTGCCGATTGCCTGGCGCTCGGTCTGGAGCGGTACACTTGCCGCGACGGCTTGTGCGTGGACAACGCGCTGTTCCCGCTGTCCAAGGAGGAGATCTGGGGCTCCTTCGGCGCGTTCATTGCCAGCATCCTCGCGGCCGGGTCGGGTCTGGGCGGCGGCGGTCTGCTGGTGCCGCTGTACATCATCCTCATGGGCATGTCATCGCACGAGGCGGTGCCGCTGTCCAAGGCCACGATCCTAGGCGGCGCCATCGCCAGCTTCATCCTCAACGTGCGCAAGCGCCACCCGCTGGTGCGCAGTCGGCCGCTCATCGACTACGAGACCATGCTGCTCATGGAGCCCATGACGCTCGCGGGCACCATCATCGGCGTCAACATGAACGCGGTGTTCCCCGAGTGGCTCATCACCGTGTGCATCGTGTGGCTGCTTACTAAGACGGCCATGCGCACACTCAGCAAGGGCAAGAAGATCTGGAAGGAGGAGACGGACGCGGAGAACAAGGTCCTGGAGGATATCGTCGGGTACTGGCGCTTGCTGCCTTACGAGGCCAACTTTAAGGAGTTCCGAGCCGTCGCTCGAGCGTATCTCAAGTGGAAGGCGTACAAGAAGCCCGTGGTGGATGAAGTGAAGCTCAAAGTGTTGGCTGGCAAAGCTGGTAGTGAGGAAGAACACAGTTCAACAACGAGTACCGAGGAAGAAGCCAGCAGCGACGACAGCGAAGACGAATCGCTGATCAACTCGGGCGTCAAGAAGAGCGCGGCGGTGAAGCTGCTCTCTGTGGAAGATATCGCCAAGGCGCGGCGCTCCGTCCCGATGGGCGACATGGGCGTTCTCTTCCTCACCTGGATCGGACTCGTGCTCTTCTCTATGGCGAAGGGCGGTCATGGCTCGCCCAGCGTCATCGGCCTCTCTTGCGGGAGCCCTGGCTACTGGATGCTCATCTTGGTGTCGTTCCCCTTCTTCATGAGCGTGACCATCTACTTCGGCATGAAGATCAGTCGGTTCCACTCGATGCTGCAGGCTTCCGAGTACACGTACGTCAAGGGCGATATGATCTGGACGAAGCACGCGGTCATCAAGTACCCGGCGCTCTGCACAGCCGCAGGCGTTGCCGCTGGATTGCTGGGTATTGGCGGTGGCATGGTCAAAGGCCCGCTGCTGCTGGAGATGGGGCTCATCCCGCAGGTATCTGCTGCCACGTCATCGTCCATGATCCTCTTCACGTCTTCGGCCACTACGATCCAGTTCATCATCCTAGGCACGCTGTCGGTGGAGCACGCGCTGTGGCACGGCATGGTGGGCTTCGTGTCGGGCGCGATTGGCCAGTTGGGCATGGCGTATCTGATCAAGAAGTACCGCAAGTCCGCCTTTGTGATCTTCCTCATCGCCATCGTGATCGGAGTGAGCGGCGGCATCATGGGCGTGCTGGGCGTGCGCCGCATCTCGGAGATCGGCTTCGGAGGCTTCCGCTCGCTCTGCATCTCCTGAGCTGGTTGCTGGTTGCTGAAGAATCGTAACGCGAAAGCGGCCGTTTAATTTAAATACATCAAAAGCTCTTGGAGCGCATTGTCGTCGGCGTTCCCCCTCATCAAACCAAGGTTGTGTATGTCTGTTGGCTCCAATCTACGACATGTACAGATTGGATTGACTTGCAGCAGCTACGTACATGTACGTGGTTGAAAAGCAGCATATGGCGCACCAATATTCCGCGTGACGTAGTGACACGTGGCACCAGCTTTTCAGTGGAGTGTAGAATGGGCTCGTGGAGCACAGCAAACACTCCTCCGTCTTCGTCGCTGTTGGCAGTTGTCGTGACGACCAATCAAACGACATGTTGCGCCACTGAGTGTTGTTCATGCTGCGAAAGACATCAGCGCAAGCATCGCTGACGTTTTGCGCTACGATCTCTATTTGATAGCGCAGCGCCTAGATGATACAGTGACCATTTTTGGATCCGCTTCGATCCGTCCAGCCGCGATCATGAGCGGCTTCCCGAAACTCAAGCTTACCTACTACCCCTTCAATGGACGCGCCGAGGCGATCCGCCTCGCACTGCACATCAGCGGCATCCCGTTCGTAGACGAACGCATCTCCCGCGACCAGTTGGCGGTGCTGAAGCCCTCGCTGCCCTTCGCGCGCCTCCCTGTGCTAGAGGTGGATGGCGTGGCGTACGGCGAATCGTACCAGCTTCTCCGCTACGTTGGCCGCCTTGGTGGCCTCTATCCGCCCAACGCGCCGTTCGCGGACCTGAAGATCGACGAGATCTTGCAGGCGCTCGACGTGATCTGGGAGGAAATGGTGCCTACTTTGCACGGTAAGAGCGAGGCAGAGACCCAGCAGATGCAAGAGGAGCTGGCGGCCTCGACGATCCCGCGGTTCGCCGTCTTGTTCGAGGAGCGACTCCAGACCATGAAGAAGTTCTCGATCTTCCAGTCCACGGACAAGGTCTTCATCCACGAGCTCGCCATCTACGTGGTTGCGATCATTTTACGCGGTGGTGGGAAGTTCAGGTATGTGCCCAACTCGGTGCTCGACGGATACGCTCTCATCAACGAGGTTATCGACAAGGTCGCGGCAAACGAGAAGGTGGTGGAATGGTACAGCATGCCGCACGGACTGCCGAAGCTCAAGCTCAAGTACTTTGACTTCCCGGGCCGTGGCGATCCGATCCGTATGGTGCTCAAGATCGGCGGGATTCCCTTCGAAGATGTACGCATCCCTCGCGATGAATTCAATGCAACGAAAGCTTCGTTGCCCTTCCAGCAACTACCGGTGCTTGAAGTCGACGATGAAGAGCCGGTTATCCAGTCTGTGGCCATCCTGCGCTATGCTGCCACGCTTGCCGGACTGTACCCGACCAACGATCCGCTGGCAGCTCTTCGTATTGATGAGTTGCTTGCAGTGATCGACGAAGCGTACAATTCCCCCGTTTGGGGTGTGATTTTCGCGGAGCAAGACCCTGCGAAGCAGTTAGAGCTGCACAAACCGCTGGTGATTGACACGTTCCCGAAGATGGTGAGGCTTCTGGACAAGCGCATCGGCGACTGGGGAGGCCCGTACTCTACCGGCAAAGACTTCAACGTCGCGGATGTGGCTGTGTACGTGGTGCTCGTCTACATTAAGGGCGGCCGCTTGCCTTTCGTTCCGTCGACGCTGCTGGGGCCGTACAAGAACTTGGCTCGCGTCTATGATCTGGTCGATGCGCACCCCACCATCGTGGTGTGGAACAAGGCGTATCCTCAGTTTGTAGCGTAAAGGGCCGACAAGACGCTGTGCGCGTTAAAGCTGGGGGGATCAAGAGCGAATCCGTGCTTCGTGTGGTGAGACTCGTTTGGTTTCACAACACAAGGCGTGGAGGGCCGGCGGTTGCAGTGAAGCCAGCAGGTATCCTGGTTGGTGGTGGGGCGATTGATGAAATCACACACCGAAATGATATGTAATCAGATGCGAATCAAAGTTTAAGCGCGCTGTATTTCGGCCCCAAAAGGTTTGCTTGTCAATTGGATAGCTAAAGATCGCACTTACGGTATTTTCTCAAGAACGCCAGAAAATCTTGAATTGTGTTCGCACTGGCAAATTTAACATGCGACGGTAAGTGAAGTGAAAAGCCGAAGATGGAAGACACGTCCACGAGCGAGATGGTCGCGTTGCGGTGGTTCATGTCTCGCGAACACCGTCAAGATGAAGACAGCGACAACGACAACAGTGTTGCATGCAGTTTTTTCTTGTCAACGACGGCTTTCTCGGAGCGCTTGTGCCACCACATAGACGGCTAAATGCGTGGAAGATACGGGTGTTGAGAAGCGCCCCGAATTATCCTCTCTCGACAGGGGCAACCAGCTCCGTAAGCCAGGTTTTGACAAGCTTCAACATCTCCTCCGTCGATCAGTTTCTGCCGGGAGGCGGGCCGTCTTGCTTCCTGGCCGTGCTTGCTGCGCGTGGTGCTACTTTCTCGGCGATCCCCCCCCTCGCGAACCAAAGAAAGTTAGATTCAATGATTTCTACTCTAAAATTGACGGGAAGCACAGTACAATAAGTAATGATTTATGAATTCTTTTTTTGAGATTCCACTGACAATTTTACTCCCCTAGCTAGAATTGATTTTTTTTCACGACGGACCGAATCATTTGTGGGAGGAATTACTGTATTAGAAACAAAGGCAAGAATGATTACATCATCGTTTTGGTCTCTACGTAATCATGATTGGTGTACCAGTACTTTGGTACCGATATCTTGCCGTGCCGGTGATGAAGGGGCGCCCCTTCATCACTGGGAAAATGCAAACCTGTTTAATCAATTGTCGGCTGACACAGAACCTGCCGTGCACGATACGATGGAAAGTCGACTATTTAATGTTGAATTTTTGCAGAGTCCCTATCCTTTGTAATCTTATAGTTCTCTTGGAATGCATGATCACCTTCTCTGTCAGAATCATATCTATAGAGAGTTACTAGTATATCTAACACGTGTCCCGCATGAACGAAATGAATACCACAGAGATGCGAAGGGGGATTTACTCAAGAGCTCCCATTCTCCAATTGGCTCACCAGAACGAAGACAAGATCCCTCCCCTCTCACCAGCATGAGTGCCTTCCCTAGCATCAAGCTCACCTACTTTGCGGCCGCGGGCCGTGCCGAGGCTGCTCGTTTGGCCTTCTACATTGGCGGCGTCCCTTTCGAGGACAAGCGCGTGAACTTCGAACAGTTCACTGCCATGAAGGAGTCGCTGCCTTTGGGTCAGCTCCCGACACTGGAGGTGGACGGTGAAGTGCTGACCCAGTCGTACGCCATCTCGCGCTACGCCGGCCGCTTGGGCGGTCTGTACCCGACCAGCGCACCCTTCGTGGCGCTCAAGATCGACGAGGTGCTGCATGCTATCAGCGAGATGGAGGAGAAGATGGGCCCGTCGTTCCGTGAGAAGGACGCGGACAAGAAGAAAGCCATGCGCGAAGAGGTTGCGGCCACCACTCTGCCGCGCTACGCTGGTTTGATTGAGGCCCGCCTCGAGAAGATGCAGCAGTTGCTGGCGTTCCAGTCGGGCGATGTGTTTGCCCACGAGCTGGCCATCTACGCCTGGGTGAAGTCGATGCGTGCCGGTTACATCGACCACATCCCGACGACGGTGTTGGACGGGTACAAGCTGCTGAACGAGACGTTCGAGAAGATTGCGTCGCACCCGAAGGTGAAGGAGTGGTACAGTCTGCAGCACAGCACACCCAAGCTCAAGCTGACCTACATGCCGCACCCTGGCCGCGCAGAGGCCATTCGCCTGGCTTTCTTCATCGGTGGCATCGAGTTCGAGGATGAGCGGATCGCGCGCGAAGACCTGGTGAGTCGGAAGCCTTCGCTCCCGTTCAACCAGGTGCCGGCGCTGGAAGTGGATGGCGAAGTGGTTGCGCAATCGCTGGCTATCATTCGCTACGCTGGCACTCTGTCGGGTTTGTACCCGACGACGGACATGCTGGCGGCGTACCGCGTTGATGAGCTGTTTGCGATCATCGACGACATGTACAACACCCCGACTTGGGGCGCTTCCGTCCGCGAGAAGGACCCGGCCAAGCAGCTCGAGCTGCGCAAGGAGCTCGCCAACGGCATGGTGCCGAAGACGCTGGGGTTCCTGGAGAAGCGCGTGGCCCAGTTCAAGGGCCCATATGCCACGGGCGCGAGCCTGACGGTTGCCGATCTCGTCATCTACGGGATGGTGCTCAGTCTTAAGAATGGTGCGCCAGGCCTCCCGTCTACCATCGTGGATTCGTACACGAACCTGCAGCGCATCTTCGCCCAGGTGGTGGCTCACCCGAAGGTTGCGGAGTGGAACGCTGCACACAACCAGTAAGAGTAGCTAGGACTCCGGAGCTGACTTCGAGATGGATCGGTAATCTGAGTGAACGAAGCGTCGCTGGTAAAATGTATGAATGCTCCCATGCCTTCTAACTAAACCGCAGCTCGTTTGTGTTGGCGACATCGCAGAATGAAACGCTGAACTCAAATCAATTCTGGTGCACCAAATCTACCTCGTGGTCCGTCCTTCCCGATCTGCCACAAACCTGATATTATAGTTGAACTGAACAAGAAATCCGCAGGACAATTCTACTAGCGGGTAACAAACAGTGTCTACATCGCATTTGCACCTTGGTATTAAAGTAGACCACGCACCGGACGAGGAGTGACGGCGCCACGTCTAAATGACGGAAGTGTTTGCGGTCAAATCTGCCAACTAGAGCGCTCTCTGCGTTTGTGAGGGAGCGTACGCCTTAATGAGAGTGCTCGAAGCGTGCGGCAGCTCCAACGCAATGAATGTCACTGGGAACGCGATCTTTGAAGGTAATACTCGACTCTGATTGATCCCACAATAGTGTGGATGCTCGACTCGGATCATGCCTCTCTTTATATGATTGGCAATATGTTCGCCTTTGTGGACAGTGTTATGGCGTGCTACCTGTACACCTGTAGACTCTCGAGCTAGCGAGAGAAGCATAAGGAACTTGTGCCACCCGCAATAAGATACTCATGGGAATCTACTAGTACGTGGTGGACCTTGTCAGTTCACTAATGCTTAGAAACTCCACCAGGCATCCCAGGAATCATTACACTACATGTACTTTATGAACCATTTGGCTTCTTGGCATTTCCAAACCCAACACGCAACACGCAACAACTAACAACGTACACAAACGTACAAACCACGGACAAGAAACTGCACCTACTGCCTCCATCGAGTACCAAAACTCACAGTCATTCTGGCTACTCGATGACAACAACGTCTCCTTCCTCCCGCGGTCGCTTCTTTCCCGTCGCGTTGGCTCCACCATCGCTAACCTCTGCATCAAGAGGGAACATCTGTGCCAGACGCTCCAGTTCCACCTTGTACGCCTTCACGTTCTTCCTCCGCTCATCAAACTTCCCACCAGCTTTCTCGATCTTCACACGTGCATCTCTTCCGCGTCCACTCTCCGTGATCTCGAGTCGTGCTTTGATTTTCCCACGAAGCAGCGCACTGTGAGCTCGAGCAGGAACGATACCGGTGAAATCACGAATGAAGAAGCGACTATCGGGTCCACAAAGGAAAGCTTCAACAGCAGCCGAGCCGGGAAAGCCAGCGTCGGGAATTTCCCACGTGAACGGCTTCTCGATGTCTGCTATCTCAGCAACCAGCCACCGACGCCAAGTGGAAGCAATTGAAACCAGCGCGGCCCGCTGATCCGCCGAGCGCGTGGCATCAATATACTCCGAACAAGCTTTTACGACTGGGCCGAGAAGGCTCGCATCCATTCGCTGGAACAGCTTCTCGACCTCAATGAAAGCTTTGGGGTCTGGGCAATCCATCGCGAGTTTCCACAATAAACCCACATCAGCGGATGACGAGAGATCATTCTGGCAGTGAGGGAAGAAGAGCTGCGCCTTTTCCACCGCGAACAATGTAACTGCGGTCCGCGCATCAACATCTTCGAGAGCGTCCGTCAATTTCAGAGCGAGTCCCATTCGAGTGTCGTAGCTTTGCCGGTCAATGGTGTTCAGAATCGGAGTAGCGACGTCAGGCCAACTGAATTTGCGGACCAGAGTGGCAAGCAACGGGACAAACTCTCGCTTCTCCTTCAATCCCCCAAATAACTTCTTGAAGAACACCTCAATCAACGTCGCGTCGCCCGCTTCCGCTATGGCCTTGCACAACTTTTGGCAAAACGCCAAGGACACGGGGGTCTCGTCTTTCTTAAGGGCAGTCCGCGGGTATGGCACATACGCGGAGGCGGTAGACGGCTTTGTTTCTTCTTCCTCATCCATTTCAGTCTTGAAAAATGTCTGCAGCTTATTGGAGTCGACCGGGTTTTCCGTGAGAATGGAGGCGATTGCAGCCACTTCTCCCATCAAGGCGTGCGAGTTTGCTAGCTCAACCGCTTGAGGCCACCCCACGAGTGCGTACCGTTCATACCCGGGATACGCTTCCATGTCGGGGTTCATCCACAGCTGCTTCCGAGTCTCCTTTCCGGGATTCAGGAAATTGAGCTCCTCTGTCCACTCGAGTTTGTTGCCATCTCCGAGCTTCTCACCACTGATCGAGTACCATGTTGCGGTCTCCGTCGCTTCTTTTTCTCCCCACCGGCCATTGTCGATGATCCAGAACTTAAGACACGCAATGTAGAACCGCAGTTGCTTTTCGGGGGGAAGGAGGTCGTTGGCGCCGCTCAGAGCTTGGAAGCGGTCACGATCGAAGCCAGACAAAGCTCCATACCCCGAACTCTCAATATTCCGGCGCGTGCAGTGCTTCGAAAGCAAAAGCACAATCGACTTGTTTCCGTTGTCATCGATGCTGTCGCCCTCTTCGGCCTCGTCTTCCTCCTCCGTTGTGACTGCATTTTCATCTTCTAGCTTCTTCAAGGCCTCCGACAGCTGCATCCGGAGAAGATCACTGCCACTTTTTGCTCCTAAGGATGACATTTCCAAGGGTAAAACGAGCGAATACACCACCACCAAGCGATAGCCGCTCGTCACCTCTTCAACGGAGCGCTGGGCACCCGCGACGTATACTGCGTAGTGCGGTTCGAAAGCTGCCGTGCTGTCTTTCTTGCCAAAATCGTACCGGAATTGCTTGTCGCTCCCACCTTCGAACACCACCAGGTCGCCCCCTTCATACTCCGACGGCAGTTGTACCACTAGTGTTGCTACAACGCGGCCATTGTCGTTGTCAGTGTCCTGCTGTTTGTCCAATCGGCTCCCTTTTCCGTACACTAGGAGCTTGGATAGCTCCGCTTGCAGTGCAATCTGCTTATATCCCAGCCGACCAGCGATCGTCGTGCACAGCTTCTCGAGTTCGTTGCGCCACGCTGGGTTCGTCAGCTCCACTTGGTCGGCGGGGAGCTCCCATCCACCGCCCCCCTGCTTCGTGAATCGACCCACGAGTTCTTCTACGTCTTCCTTCAGCAGCGGAACCGAGACGTGGCCCACGTCCTTGACAGTAAGGCCAGACAGCGCGGGAAGCGTGGGAGCTACAACCCCGAAGGTGGGAGCTGCACCCCCGAACGAAAACTCGCCCCCGTGGCGAACGACTCGACCCAGCAAGTCGCTGATCTGCTGGCGGGCTGCTCCTCTCGGCACCAGCTTGTCGTCCGGGTCGCCGAAGGAGGAGAACGGCCACGGATCGGCCTCTTCCTCGTCCTCGCTGTCACTCCACATCTTGGCCAAAGCGAAATGAGCTCTTCGTCGCGCGCGATTATGGAACCTGATTCTTGGCCTCACGCCGCTACCAATTACGACACATTACTGAAATATCGAACGAAAACTAGCAGCTTTCTAGCCAATCCACATGCGTTTAGAAATATAGAAGTGTTCGGATTTGCCGACAGAATTTAACTTTTGAGCTTGTGGATTGGCTCATGTAGCGAAGCTCATTCGGAGTTTTGCCCAAGCAAGCAGTGCGACGAAGATGTGGGGCTTCAGGTCTCGCGGAGACTGGGATGATGAAGAGATGCAGGAGCTGATGAAGCCCGACTACGAGTGGCTGCAGGCAGAGAACTGGCCCTTCTGCTCCGTCGCCGGGCCGGATGACGACTACCTCCCACCTGGAAATGCCTGTCAGTCGGTGAGCGTGGTGCTGGGATCTGTGGACGGAGTGGCAGGCGCGTTTTCGTTTGAAAGTAGCAGTGACTCGCCTCCAACGCTTCCTGGGCTCGTCGTTAAGGGTGTGGGGTCCGTCCCAGTTCCACTGACGAAGACGCATGCGGAGCGCCTTCTGCCCCGCTGTACCAAGGCAGAAGGAACAGAAAAAATATGGGAGCTACCGGGTGACCAAGTGGAGATGAAGAACCCCAGGTGGCAACCTGGAATTAATTGGCTGGGTGTGACCATCGGGGAGAAGTTGGGGTTCAAAAACGAGGCGTTGGAGCTTGTGCTGTCCAAGCTGGTGGTGTACGAAGCCGGGAGTCGCTTGGACAAGCAGCAAGACACGGACGAGAACGACCACGTGATGGCGAAACTGGTGGTGCAGCTTCCTTCAATGCATGCAGGTGGCGATTTGGTAGTGTACGAAGACACCAGTGGCAAGGAATTCCGATACGCTTTTGGCAAGAAAGACGGCACGGCAGCATTCGCCCCACACTGCGCAGTGTATGTGGCTGGTGCCCAATACGCCGTCGAAGAAGTGACGAGCGGCTACTGCTTGATGGCAGTGTACTCGCTCGTTTTGCCTCCAGATGAGCCGACCCTGGGAGCCAAACGCGCCGATGATCTACTCCAGAAGAAGCTATGTGTGGCTATGGCGGAGGTGGCGACGGAAAATAAGTCGTTTGCGTTTCTGCTTTCAGACAAGTACAACCACCGGAGTATGGAGAACTTCGGTGCTGCGGCTCTGACTGGCTTGGATCGCGTCCATTTCCAAGCGCTGGCCGATGCCAACGCTCTGCTTCCTCCCGGAAAGCAGCTTCGGCTCTATATCGCCCAGCTTGAACATAATACCGAGTTGACGAGGGACCTCAGCGACAATCCCCGTGGTCGTGGCGGCTACTTTGGGCGGCCGTATTCCCCACCGTCACCGCCCACATGGCGAAACACAGGGAACTATTTTTCGGCCGATTGGTATTCGACCAGTGGCGCATTGCTACGCCGCTCTGACCATAAGGATTGGTCAACCAAATTCCATCTCCTGAATTTTGGGCTGGGGGGGTCGCTGCGTGAATTGTGGAGCAACAACTTCAGCATTGTAGATGACATCGATGAAATGACGTATCAGTATGATGCGTTCGTCATCGTGGGCTGGCCTCTCGCACATGATGTGGAGAATGCAACGCGTTGCATCGGAGAAGACGTCGCCTTAGCCTCCATTCTGGAGGAGAAGCTCATCGACGCGGCCAAGCTGATGGCGTTCATGAAGATTGCGACGGGCGACGACGGGTACGACGAAGAGAGCGTGTGGGAGGACAAGCCGTCGTATTTGGAGTTCTGTCAGAAGCTCTGTGAGGCTGTGGTTGCAGCGGGCGATGTGGCACTCGTCGAGCTGTTCTTCACGAAATTCGTCAATCTGCTGACGGAGAAAGAGGAGCTTGCCCCATCGATTGCGACACTTGTTCAGGCATTTGGCTGGAGTCGCACGAGCACATTCATTCTGAGCACCATTAATGGTCTGGACCAAGAGTCTGGGTTGGGACTGGCGTTGGCGTTGGCCAGTGCTTTTGAAGACGCCAGCGCTCGGACGACGGTCACGATGCTGGCGGTGGAGAAGGCGAAAGGTTTGCGTCCAGATTATCTCATTGCTTTGGCCGATTTCGGCTTATTGTGGGAGCGCGCGGTGGCTTGTCGGGATCCAAAAGCTTACTCTGAGGTCGAGCAGATGCTGAAGGGAATTGATGCAAGTCTTCTTAGCCCAGTTGTCGAGACCCTCTCAAAGCACGTTACTGCTACAAGTTCCCTAGAGACACGGGCTGCGTTCGCTTCGCTTGTATCCACCCGGCGTCGGTGGCTGGAAGCCCAGCTGGCCCTTCTCGACAAGCCGTTCACGTGGGAAATGCCCGACGCGGTCTTCCCTGCGAACGCTCAAGTTGAGGCTTTTCTTCGCGGACCCCACGCTGATTTCATCGTTCGCAACTTCGTTAGCCTCGGCGCAGCGCGATCTTTTGTTGCGGAGCATTCCTCTGCCAAGCAACTCAACACGTCGTTCACGTTGTCGGCAAATGGACGCGGAAGCAACTCCGGAGTGACAGTCTCGAAGACGCTTGCGCTTTCGGAAAAGCACTCGAAGGAAGTCGCGTCGTATAAGGCCGAACTGGGGCGTCTTGCGAATTGCGTCCCTTGTGGTAAGCACGGCACTGATAGCGTCGACAGCAAGGTCGGAGTGAAGCGGATCAAAACGGAATGAGACGTTCGTGCTATCTACAAGTCGGAGACGACACACGTCTCTGAATCGATGTGTGCACAAGAGGTATGAGCGTGTAGTTTTGAGTGGTTGTTGTATACAAACAAGTGCATGGGATACCCACCGTCCAGCAAAAGGCGACAAGATGAGCATGTACTGAATCAGTACGACTACTGGTGGGAAGGAGGCAGCCTCCTTCGTGGAAGACTGTTGGTAAAGATACGACAAGAGCCGCTCAACCAACAGTGCGAGGAGGCTTCACGCCGCATGAAATCTGCAGTCACTACGCATCCAACACTTCGTTTCCGCGTCTGCATATTCGTAATCTGAGCGCCGTCGCTGCAACAGACAAGATGTATCCGTTGCTGCCTCGATAAAAACTTCACTCGCGCACCTCCAACACCGGGATTACGAATACGGTAGATGCGGAGTGCATGAGAAGAATGATTGTTTTGTTCCAGTGGTGCAGTCGCGGTGCTTGATTAGACCATCACATGGCTACGTTCAACACACGTAATCATTGGGACTGAGGTCTTCGCTTGTGGTTTGAGTCCAGCCTGGCATTCTTTCATTCCTCAATTTGCTTCGTCCGACGAAGACCCGAAGATCCCAAGCAGCAATCCCCTCGCAATCAAGAATGTCTGCGTTCCCTAGCATCAAGCTCACCTACTTCGCGGCCGCGGGCCGTGCCGAGGCTGCTCGTTTGGCCTTCTACATTGGCGGCGTCCCTTTCGAGGACAAGCGCGTGAACTTCGAACAGTTCACTGCCATGAAGGAGTCGCTGCCTTTGGGTCAGCTCCCGACACTGGAGGTGGACGGTGAAGTGCTGACCCAGTCGTACGCCATCTCGCGCTACGCCGGCCGCTTGGGCGGTCTGTACCCGACCAGCGCACCCTTCGTGGCGCTCAAGATCGACGAGGTGCTGCATGCTATCAGCGAGATGGAGGAGAAGATGGGCCCGTCGTTCCGTGAGAAGGACGCGGACAAGAAGAAAGCCATGCGCGAAGAGGTTGCGGCCACCACTCTGCCGCGCTACGCTGGTTTGATTGAGGCCCGCCTCGAGAAGATGCAGCAGTTGCTGGCGTTCCAGTCGGGCGATGTGTTTGTCCACGAGCTGGCCATCTACACCTGGGTGAAGTCGATGCGTGCCGGTTACATCGACCACATCCCGACGACGGTGTTGGACGGGTACAAGCTGCTGAACGAGACGTTCGAGAAGATTGCGTCGCACCCGAAGGTGAAGGAGTGGTACAGTCTGCAGCACAGCACGCCCAAGCTCAAACTGACCTATGCGCCTCTGCCTGGCCGTGCGGAACCCATTCGCCTGGCTTTCTTCATCGGTGGCATCGAGTTCGAGGACGAGCGGCTTTCTTTCGAAGACTTGGCGAAGCTTTTCCCAACGCTCCCGTTCAACCAGGTGCCGGTGCTGGAAGTGGACGGCGAGGTAGTTGCGCAGTCGGGTGCTATCCTTCGCTACGCTGGCAGTCTCGCAGGTCTGTACCCGACGACTGACATGCTCGCGGCATACCGTGTGGATGAGTTTCTTGCGCTCATCGACGACATGTTCAACTTCCCGGATTGGACGTGCGCCAACCGTGAGCAAGACCCGGCCAAGCAGCTGGAGCTACGGGCGGGCATGGCCAATGGCATCGTGCCCAAGACGTTGGGGTTCTTGGAGAAGCGCGTGGCCCAATTCAAAGGTCCCTACGCCACAGGTGCGAGCTTCACTGTGGCAGACCTCGTCATCTACGCGCTGCTGGTAACTCTCAAGACTAGAGGTGTACGTGGAATCCCAGTCACCATCACGGACTCGTATGGGAATCTGCAGCGCGTCTTCAACCAGGTGAAGGCCCACCCGAAGGTCGCGGAGTGGAACGCTGCTCTCCAGTAAGCGAGTCTATGAAGCTGCAAGGTGTCGCAGGTTTCGCAGCTTTTCGATGATCCAAATTTGAAATTCAACAACAAGTGTCTGTGATAGGCCGAAGTCATCGGATCCGCCTGCTTCAAGTTGAAGTAGGTGACGATTTGACTGACCTTTGACCCATAATTGCATTATAAATGACTGGTCTCGCGCTTCAATTGCACCCATGTTTGTCATTAGCGCGCCGTTGGCTGTAGCCAAGTGAGGGGACTTTTGTAAGCGAATTTGACAATGCACCGCTCGCTGGGATGCCGCACCAGACTCGTGTGAGTATCAGATGTCACTGCATTGATTTCGTCCGAGGCATCAACTTTGAGTGCGATCGCGTGCTCAGAGCTTGGAGTTACCAACTTGGCCTTGAGGTCTTCCTTCAATCGTGCTGTCGGCATTTAAGTGGATATGCCTAGATTCGATACCTTTCAATTTCTCTGTGAGCTGTTGATTGGTAAAACCCAAAAGATCGTTTTTTACATTACCACATGTGATTGGTCAATAAGCGTTTTGCACTAAATTGATCTTGACAAGCAAGCACCATCTTTCGGGACAGTCGACCACCAACACGCCGTCGCCTCTTCCGGCAGACCTTCCACACGTTTCAAGACCACTGACGTTTATGCTTCCTTCGTGAAGACTCTTTCGGCATCGACCGCGCTGCTGGGGTCGCGATTCTCCGCCATCTAGCGCTTGAACACAGACACCCCTCAAATGGCAAATTGTAAATTCCTCAAAGTTGTAGACTAGATTAGGAAGAGCGTCTACATAACCACTGGTAATCACGCAGGAGACGCACAGCAGGTAGAACCATCCATGCGTGTCACCAAATCCACCAAGCTCTCTGTTCACGCAGCCGCTGGAGGCTCGGAGGCCGTGCATCTGGCGCTCTACCTTGGCGAAGTGGCATTTAAAGTTAGCTACCTGCCTGCCAATGAGCTCTCGCAGGGTCAAACGCCAGTGCTGGAGGCGGAGGGCGTCGTGTTGACGCGATCGCAAGCTGCTCTTCGCTACGTCGGCCGCCTAGCCGGCTCGTATCCCGTCAACGCTCCCTTCGTGGCACTCAAGATCGATGAAATCATGCACGCACTCAGTGAAGTGGACGCTGAAATGGCTTGCGTTCGTGGAGAAGCGAACGCTGATCAGAAGGAGCTGCTGAAGGAGGAGCTGGTGAAAGCGACGATCCCGCGCTACGCGAAGCAGATTGAGGCGCGACTTGAGCGATTACCAGCCTTACACTCCAACGGCAACCGCCCCGTGATTCACGAAATCGCGCTCTATTGCTGGACAAGAGACGTGCGTTCGATGGGATTCGACGGCTTGGAGAAGTACAAATTGCTCCATGAAGCCGCGACGAAGGTTGAGGAGCATCCCAGAATGAAGCAGCGGCACAATTTGCAGTCATGCAATGAACCTCCAAAGCTCAAGCTGACGTACTTGCCCTTCCCTGGTCGCGCCGAGCCCATTCGATTGGCGCTGTTCATAGGTGGATTTGCATTCGAGGACGAACGGATCGATGGAGAAGAGCTGAACCGCAGAAGGTCGACGCTTCCGTTCAACCAGCTGCCGGTACTGGAAGTGGGCGGCGTCATGGTCTCCCAGGCACTGGCCATCCTTCGCTATGCCGGAACGATCAGTGGTCTATACTCGCCCTCCGCTTATATGGAGGCGCTTCGGATTGACGAAGTGTTCGCGTTAGTGGACGAATTCTACTCCTCGCAAACCTGGAATGCCTCGTACTTCGAGAAAGACCCGACAAAGCAGAAGGAATTGCGAAAAACCCTCGCCGAGGTGACGCTGCCGAAGACGCTGGGATTCCTCGAAGCGCGGATCGCTCGATGGGGTGGCGTCCACTGTGTTGGTGCCAAACTCACGGTGGCAGATTTAGCGGTGTACTCGCTCATGTGGACCTTCCAAAGCGGTCGGATCGCTGGAGTTCCTGTTTCAGTTGTCGCGCCGTATGAAAACCTGCTGCGAGTGTATCACACGGTCTCCAGTCACCCGAAGGTGGTCGAGTGGAACGCCGTGCCGCATTAAACAGAACCATCATGAACACGCAATGTATGGAGTCATCATGCGCACTATTAGGAAAAGGTACTGATTAAAGGAGCACGGGCAGCAGCCTTCTACTCCACCACATACTCTTCTTCGTCTTCGTCTTCGTCGTCAAAGCGGTGATCCGACGCCCCCACTGCCTGTGATCGTTGCTGCTCTGACGCGTGCTGGCTAAAACCCCCATGAGCATAAATATTAGCGAATTGCAGTACCAACGCCGAAAATGCAGCAAGGTGCACCTACCGGCGCGCAATGATCACTTCCATCTCCACATCGCGCTCCAAGTGGTTGAACGTGAGCTTTTGCGGACAACCTGCATATCAACGGATTGCCGTTAGTTTATCGGCATCTCCCGCAAACGAGGTCAATCGTAGCAGAATGGCAGGCTGCTTCCGACGAACGTACCGGCAACTGGGCACTTCTTGCTGCGCAGCAGATGAGAGCGAATGCCCTTCTCGGAGTACGTGTGGTTGCAGCTCGGGCTGCACAAATCAACAGGAAGATCACGCATCGTTAGAAATACTAGAGCGCCCACTTAATCCAGCTGATACGCCTCTTAACAGTGTAAACGGCCAACGCACTTCCTCAGCGGCCGCTCCATCTCCATCTGCGTGACGGGGCAGATCGTGCTCCGCGTGCTCTCGCTCTCTTGGAACACGACGTCCTCGTCGCCATCCTGCGCCAGTTCAATCTGCATCCGTCGAGGAGATCAGACCCAGCAGAAGCACATTCAGCCATACACGTCAATGGCGACAGGCCAGCGCAGCGTCAGACACGAGGAGCAGAGGACATACCCCCGCCTTGTCGCAGAACCTCTTGTAGAAATCGTGCTTGGTCGCGTTCACGCGCGGCGTCACGAGACTGTCCTGGATCATCTTGTCGATCTTCTTCTGGTCCAGCTTGCCGCTCTCGACGAGCGGCTCCATCTTCTTCAGCTGCTGCTTGTAGCGCGCGAGCTGCGCGTCCACCACCACGAACTCCTTGGCCGTCTCGTCCAGCAGCTCCAGGTGCTCCTCGTCCTCGAAGTCCTTGAGGAACGCGGCGTTGCTGCACAGCGCGTCCTGGCCCTCGATGGTGTACTTGAGGATCTCCATGTACTGCTTATTGGCCGCGAATAGCGCCATCTTGAGCGCGCTGGGCAGCGCGCGCTGGATGTTGGCCTCCAGTTCCTCGTCCATTTTCGGCGGGTATGACAGCGATTTGCTTTGCCCACACAAAAAGCCGCGCCAAAACGTCGAGAAATGCAGCCATCTCATTGGCTGAAACTCGGATGTTCGTTACGGTACTGTCGGTATGAAATGCATCGGACGTCGTCTAACGATACTCGTTACTAACGGGAAATGGTCGATCTTCACTCCAGAAGAACAAACCCAACGACTCAACATGGCGTTCGATGCAGCGGGTGCCTCCAGCTTGGAGCAGTTCACGCTGCTGGCGAAGAACGCGCGCGGCCGCGCGTGCGTGGCGCTGATCCAGCAGGTTCTGTCCAACAAGAAGCTGTTCGTGTTCCGCGAACTGCTGGATATGCCCAACGTGGAGGCGCTGCGCACCACGGAGTACGAGGGCCACCGCGAGCTGCTGCACATCTTCTGCTTCGGCACGTACGGCGACTACTTGGGTGCGTCCATTGCAGCGAAGCTACGCTGGCTAGATGTGCTCGCAGATTGATGCGCTAATTCGTACGATTCGGTTGCTATGCGTGGCTTTCCCGACGATACACAGCACGCAAAGACGAGCTGCCGCCACTTTCACCCCAGCAAGTGAAGAAGCTGCGGAAGCTCACGGCTGTATCGCTGGCGCACAGCTACAAGGTGCTTGAATACCGCGGATCTAGACGGGAGAGTGCGCTTTAACAGGGTTGGTGTCTGCGTGTTAGAACATTCCGTACGACACGCTGATGACAGGGCTGGACGTCTCCACGGTGCGCGAACTGGAAGATATCCTGATCGACACCATCTACTCCGTACGTTGGCCTTCAATGGTGATTTCTGCTCGAAGGGAAGGGGCTCTTATGCACGGTGGACTCTGCAGGGCTTGGTGCAAGGCAAGCTGGATCAGAAGTCCCGCTGCTTCGTGGTCAAGTACGCGGTGGGGCGTGACACGCACCACGCCGACATCGACAGCATGATTGAGAAGCTCACGAGCTGGAAAACCGAGTCGGCGGAGATTTGCGACAAGATCAACAGCATTCTCAGGTTTGGAGCGAGGCGTTGAGGTCAGTTGTTACCTGTGTGAAGCTGATGATGTGCCTTCTCCTGCTGTTAGTATTGCGGAGAAGCAGGCGGAGGACGAGCGAACCCGAGAGGAAAGCATCCGCTCCAAGATGACTCGCGCCAGCAGCGAACGAGGCAAAGCCTACCCAAGTGGAGGCAGCGGCCGCCAAGGTGACGAGTTCAACTTGTATTCAGAGCCTGGCGCACGGCGAGGGTAAGCGAGCTGTGTGTTTCGCCCGCTCCGAGGTTCTTCTCTCTCAAATGGTGATGTATGGTGCGTTGGTGCAGATCGTCGGCAGCCAAACAGCGGATGCACTCGATGAGCCGCAAGGGCCGGATGTAAAGCCGGCTATGAAGTTGCTCAGGCAGCAGATCCGTCACCTTCAGCTGCCACATAATGAGCGGAAGAGAAATGTGGCGGTTGATACTTCGAAGTTGGCGCGACGCGTAAATGATGAATCCATTGGCATTTTGAAGAAGGCCAGCCGCAACACCCAAATACCCACATTCAGTTGAATGGGTGACTGATCGATAGCTTTAAACCTTTTTCTCACTAGGTTCAATGCGCTGCCAGTCAACGAAGCAAGACCATCCAGCATCATCGGCGTCATGAAGACGAACGGCCAGGCCAGCGGCGGCTTCCGCAAGCGCTCTGCGCACTCGCCCGGCCCAGAACGCAGGCACCACAAGAAGCAGCAGCACGCCTCGCGTCTGAATGGCGGGTCGGGGATCTCGGAGCTGCAGCGCACGCGGCAGAAGCTGCCAATTTACGCGCACCGCAGCAAGATCATCGATGCCGTGGCCAGTCACCAAGTGGTGATTCTCGTGGGCGAGACCGGCAGCGGTAAGACGACGCAGATCCCGCAGTACATTTGGGAAAACGACCGAGCGCATGCGCGTGTTGCTATCACGCAGCCGCGTCGTGTGGCCGCCATCACGGTGGCTCAACGCGTGTGCGAAGAAGCGAACCGCGGTTCGTTGGGCGATTCGGTGGGCTACTGCGTGCGCTTCGACGACACCACGTCCCCCAACACGCGTCTCAAGTTCATGACGGATGGTATGTTGGTGCGTGAGGCGCTTCTGTCCCCCACGCTGAAGCGCTACTCCGTGATCGTGCTGGACGAGGCTCACGAGCGCACATTGCAGACGGACATCCTGTTCGGCGTCGTGAAGCGCGCCATGCGCCAGCGCAAGGACCTGAAGGTGGTGTTCATGTCGGCCACGCTGGACGTTGCGCTGTTCCGCTCGTTCTTCTCGGACTTCAAGCCGTCCGTGATCCAGATCCCAGGCCGTCAGTTCCAGGTGGATGTGTTCTACACGGCCAAGACCCAACCGGACTACCTGGACTCGGCGCTCGTGGCCGTCCTGCAGATCCATTTGGACGAAAAATCGTCGAACGGGAGCATTTTGGTGTTCCTCACGGGTCAAGAGGACATTGAAACACTGGAGACGCTGCTGGATGAGTATGCTCGGTCGCTGCCGGCCGACGCGCTGAAGCTCCTGGTGTGTCCGATTTTCGCGGCCATGCCTCGTGAGCAGCAGATGAAGGTGTTTGAACCAGCCCCTTCTGGTGTGCGCAAGGTCATCTTGGCCACGAATATTGCAGAAACCTCCATCACCATCAACGGCGTCCGCTTTGTGGTAGACACGGGACTCGTGAAGCAGCGCTCGTTCGTCGCCAAGAGCGGGATGGAGATGCTGCAGACGGAGTCCGTGTCCAAAGCGCAGGCTTGGCAACGTACTGGACGTGCTGGCCGAGAGGCACCGGGTGTCTGCTATCGGTTGTTCCCGGAGGAAACCTTCGAGCAGCTTTCCGAACGCGCGATCCCGGATATCCAGCGCGTCAGTCTCGAGGTTGTCGTGCTGCAGCTGAAATGCATGGGCATTGAAGATGTGTTGGGCTTCGAATTCATTGAAAAGCCGCTGAAAACGTCGCTCGTGAAGGCGCTGGAGAAGTTGTACGCTCTTGGAGCACTGGATAACACGGGCAAACTGACGACACGCGGTCGGCAGATGGCAGGATTGCCTGTGGAGCCCATGTACGCCGTCATGCTCTTAAAGGCGACCGAGTTGGGCTGCGCGGAAGAAGCGCTCAGTGTGGTCTCCATGCTGTCGGTGGAGTCCATCTTCTACTCGCCACGCAATAAGAAGGCCGAGGCTGCGCAGTCCCGCGCCCGGTTCATCGCCTATGAAGGCGACCAGATCACGCTGTTGAACATTTTCAACGGCTACGTGCAATGCGGCGCCAAGCAGCGCAACAAATGGTGTCGCGACCACTACATTAACCATCGCGCTATGACACGAGTGGAGAGCGTGCGGTTGCAACTGAAGGGCTACTTGGAGAAGCTGGAGCTGCCCATTGCATCCAGTTTCCCGGATATCGACCCGTTGCGGAAGAGCATCGTGGCCGGCTTCTTCCTCAACACGGCCATGCGGTCCCTCGCCGACGGCCTGGGCGGCTCCAAGACTGCGTACAAGACCATGTGCGGACGCTCGGAGATCGTCAAGGTGCACCCGTCGTCGTCGCTCTTCATGCGCAACCCACCGCCCAAGTGGGTGGTTTACAATGAGCTGGTGTTCACCAGCAAGCACTACATCCGATCCGTGCTGGTCATCGAGAAGGATTGGCTTGTGGAGCTGGCCCCCACCTTCTTCGCCAAGCAGTCTACCGCCAGCAATTAGGGCTCGATGGAGCCACCGAAGGTCGATGCAGCCATGTGGGGCTGCTGGTCGAGCGAAGCAGCAATAGAGTCACGTCACTGCATATATTGTGAAGCGTGACACATTTGCTATGTCACCTCTGCCAATATCCAGGTCTGCCTGGGCGGAGACTTTCTCATCTCCACGGTTTTGTTTTGCTTCCTCATCTCCTGAACGGATCCATTCGTCCGAGACCTAACACCTCGCTCTTGAGCAGTTCCAACATGTTGATTGCCGCGTTCACGTCTTGGTCCCAGTATCGAGCCTCGCATGTCTTTGCGTTTCTTCCGCTTCGTGTCAACGGAGAAGCGAACTGACGAAAGCGTTTGGTGGCACTTCGAGCAGAGCTTGCTCGTCCTGAACTTGTCCATGGAGACCACCGTCGCACACTTTCGCAGCACTCTTTCAATCCCTTGACCATTCAAACAACTCTCACTTCCATCGTGGAGCTGCGCTTCTGGAATGATGTCGAGCACTGCTGCGAAGCTGCAGTGCGGGGCAGCCTATTCGTGCGCGCAGGAGCCGATGTCCGCAGGACTCAACACCAGACAAGACTTGGGATAGCAAGGCAAAATGCCCATGTTGGGAATGGAGAGCTTGGAGGGAAACGCTTGTCCACTGCACCGCAGATACTGAAGTGAGCTAGGTGAGTGACTGGTCTCCAGCGTGTTCCCGCAACGCGTACGCTGCGAGTCTTTCCAGCCATCATTTGGTCGCTCCTTGCTTCAGTCCGTTCCAGAAGGTTGCCTTGCATCGACTGTTGATACAGCGCAAGGCGTGTCCACACGCAGAGATTGTCTAGCGGGCCACTCAATCCTCATCTTCGGGAGAATAGCGTCGACTTCAAGCACACGGCATATAGGAACAAGCAATACGTTTTGCATGTGGAGAATGCTAATTGTGAAGCCATGTTGCTTGGTGTGTCGTTTTAGTGTGGTCCACTTCGCTTAATTTCGGATTCGTCCTTGAATTACACGTGCGATCGTCCCACGACCACCAGTTACTCTTGCTTTGTGTATCGCGCCTCTTCCCCTGTCAAAGTGCATTCCCCTTCCCCTTCACAGTTTTCCCACAAATCACAGTGTTTTAGCATGCGCACAAACTTCTCGAGGTTTTTTGCCGCTCACAAACCTTATCAAGATCAGATTCCAGAGGCAGGTATCAGTTCCTGGAGGGATTCGTGGTGGGCGTTGGCCGCCAATCGATTGGGTGCGCAGGGGCACGCCAAGCCAAAACCTGCCGCTCTTGACGCCGCCCAAACCTTCAGTCCCTCGCTCGTTCAATTCATCCGACTGGTACGTTTGGTGCGAAGATGACGCGGCTCCTCGCGCAGCCGCTAGGCGCCGCCGCCCCTACAGTCGACGGAGGGAGGAGGAAAGCCACCGCAGAGCAGGCGAGAGCTGGAGAGAGAGACGAGAAGCTGACGCTCGAGGCGCGCGTTGAGAGAGAGCACTAAGCTCCAGGCAGATGCAGCTCAGCTCGACTCCGACGGGGGACAGCGTCGTCTCGCTCTCTCGCTCTCCGCCGTGCCGTGTCGGCGTGTGCAGCGTGTCCCTCTCTCTTCTGTTCGACTGTTGGTGGCGGTGACTGCGCTGTGGAGGAAGCGCTTGCTAGGACGTTCGTGGGACTAACGGTGTTGTGGCGTGTGCTTCCTGCAGAACTTAAGTTAAAATGGTCGCTTCTTCCGGTCAGCCTACCCGCCTCTACGTCAAGGGCATCTTCCTTGGCTACAAGCGGTGGGTTTGCTTGCCTTCTTCGGCTTTCGCTTCTGGTAGTAGCTGACTGACGAGTGGCGTGGATGCTGTTTGCCTTGATGCATGCAGTGGCCTGCGCAACCAGTACGCGCACACCGCGCTGGTGAAGATCCAGGGCCTGACGGACAAGAAGGACGTGGACTTCTACCTGGGCAAGAAGATCGCCTACATCTACAAGGCCAAGGCCCTGAAGAACGACTCCAAGTTCCGCGTGGTGTGGGGCAAGGTCATGCGCGCTCACGGCAGCAACGGCGTCGTCCGCGCCAAGTTCGCCAAGAACCTGCCGGCTGAGGCCATGAGCAAGAGCGTCCGCGTCATGCTGTACCCGAGCCGCGTCTAGAGTGGTGCGCACTCGACTCGTGCATCGCCCAGCAGTGCAGCTTTGGTAGCAAAATGACAACGAAGAGGGATTGTGACGGACACTGCGTGCTTGGCCTTGTATCTTGTGTTCCCAAAGCTCAATGGCATGCGCTCGCTCGCGTCGTTCCACCCTTTGCTTCCCTTGTACGCGATGTGTTGGGCCACGTTCGTTCTGTCCTCGTGGCCAGTGGTTTCTCCGAGCACGAAGCTGCTGTGCAGATGGAGGACGCATGAAGGTGAAGCATACTAATTAAGGCTTAACACGACGCAAGCGGACGAACGGCGGGCGCACACCACGACACAAACGCACTTGGCAACCCACAACGGATGAGTACCTAGTTCTACATCTCAAACTCCTCATAGTGCACATCGAAGATGCCAGCAAAGTTGGAGGCCTCGGTCTCCACGGCGTGGATGAGCCCCATGGGGCCCGACACCCACGTGCCGATGCCGGTGATGTTGACGGCAAAGTTGTGCGACTGCTCTTTCACCACCTCGTTGAACAGCTCCTTCACGTTCAGCCGCGTGCGACTCACCGGGTGGTGGAACTGCACCTCTTGGCCGTCGAACGACAGCGTGTGCGAGTAGTCCGAGCCGCGGTCGTCCTCCATCT
>MBAC02002247.1:0-29579 GCA_001712635.2 Nothophytophthora sp. Chile5 | reverse complement strand
CGACGACGCCATCTCCGAACAAGATCATCACCATGGTGCCGAGGAACTCAGCCAGGCACTCGCGGAAGAGCGGCGACTTCACTTGGAAGGGCTTGGTTGGGGCGACGGCCATGTCCACGTCAGGCTCGCCCAAGTAGCTGCTTTCGATCTTGTCCACACTGTCGTGCATTGTTGCTGGGAGACTTGGGTCGAAGGAGAGCACGGGTTGTTGCGGACGCTGCGAAATGGGAAGTGAGAGATTGCAACGAGTCCTCTTCGCGCCACTGCACCTGGCGCAGGAGGCTTCTGCCTTGCGTCGCCGGTGGATTCTCCATATGATGCCATTGTGGACAGCAGTGGCGTTAGGGTGCCAGCATCTGACTGAGAGCAGCTTTATTGGACTCCTAGTCGCGCTTGAACTTCAAACACAGTCCCGACGAAGACAATTTGAGTAGCCGCAGGTGATCAAAAGCTGGTGCAGACTGCTTCAGTCAAAGTGAAGGTTCCAGATGGAGATCCCACTCTTCAGGTTTCAGGTTGAAACTTCAGTTTTCCTCCCGAAAGCAGCCACGAACTGGGAAGTACGCAATGCTCCGACGTACAGACAACAGTGGGCGCTGGGCGTCTACTACATGCATATCGTCACGTAGGCAGTGCCACTGGCGCGGTATTATAAGAAGCTCTGATGTGCCAAACACCTTCGCTCCGCACGCATGTGTGCATCCACTCGGAGCTAATGGACTTGAACGAAGCGGCGGGTCTGTTATAGGCTGCGGAAATTCTTATCGCTTCAATAGGGCGGCACTTCGTACATCTGCCACGTCGGAAGCCACAAAGCCTCGCCCAACTGTGGGTGAGGTATAGGATGGCACGCTCGACTATCGACACGAAACGATTGACCTGCTGTGCCTGCCAGCAAACGGAGTGCCATTGGTTGATGAGCGGCAGAGTGCGTTTTAGCGAACGTGACAGACGATTTGGCTGTTTATTGTTGCTGCACCGGCAAAAACGTAGAGAAACGCTACGGCTGTGTGTCTAACGAAGGTGCTACGCTGTTCACAATGACGCGGCGGCATCAAACCTCCGGAAAAACGAACGCTCGCTTTGTAGCCATCAGATACTCCGCCACCATGTTCCAATTGACGCAGCTAAACAAACTCCACCGATATACCAATCCAAAACACATTCTGGAGTGAATCGAATCTTTTTTTATATATCAAGACAATACTATCCCGTTCACAGTCCTACAAATGCTGTGCGGGAAGTCTCCTAGGCCTCGAGCGGGTGCTTGTACTCGCGCGGGTGGTGGTGCTCCACCAGGCCAACGTAGATGCCCGCACCAATGGGTCCTCCAAGCAGCGGGCCCACAATCGGCACCCAGAAGTAATGGTCGCGAAGAGTGAACACCTCCGAACCCCAGCCAGCACACAGCGAGAAGAGACGAGGACCAAAGTCACGAGCAGGGTTAATAGCGTAGCCCGAGTTCATGCCGAACGCCATACCAATGGCCACCACCAGGAGAGCCACAGCACTCGGCTGCGTGTATGGGTTCGCGGGCTTATTCATCTCGTCGCCAATCGCGAAGATGCAGCCCATCAGCAATGCCGTGCCCACCACTTCCGTCAAAAAGCACGTTCCCACTGGCACGTCGTTGCTGTACGGATACGTAGCGAACACGCCCTGCGTCGTGGTCTTGGTCGGGTCGATGACGTCGAACATCGGGTAGTAGACGACCCAGATGATGAAGGCCGCGACGAAGGCGCCCAGCACCTGCGACAGGACGTAGTACGGGACCTTACGCCACTCCATCCGCCCAAACCAAGCCAGTGTTGTGGTCACGGCCGGGTTGAGGTGGGCTCCTGAGACACCGCCAGACACGTGGATGCCGAAGAGCACACCGAGGCCCCAGCACAAGTTGATGTTGATGTATTCGCCCTTCGTGCCCTCGCCGAGAACAACCTGGGCGACGACGCCATCTCCGAACAAGATCATCACCATGGTGCCGAGGAACTCAGCCAGGCACTCGCGGAAGAGCGGCGACTTCACTTGGAAGGGCTTGGTTGGGGCGACGGCCATGTCCACGTCAGGCTCCTGCACACCCACGTAGCCGTTTTCGATCTTGTTGTCGTCTCCGGACATGGTCACCTTGCGGGTTTGAGCTTGCGAAAGGAAGTGGAAGACCAGGCGGACGCTTGTCGAAGTCGCAGTGGAATGGGAAGTGAGCTCTTGCACGAGGAGGCTGCTCGGCTCGATCGCCGCCACGGACCTGCGAGAGCTGCGAGACGCCAAGAATGCTGACATCGCCAACAGATGGACCAAAACAACTTGACTGATCTCCACGCTGCGCTTGAAGTTCAACCACCGTCGCCGTCCTTGTTCCTCCAGGAATGGCAAACGGACATAGACAGGATGGCATACATCCATCAAGACATCGTTTACACCAGCCACAGGCCCACAGGCTCGCAGCGACGGCGAGTCACCCACGGGGTGGCTTGGCTTCGGGCTCCGCCTGGAAACTTCAGGTTTTCGGTTGAAGCTACGGCAAAGGAGCCTCACATTGCGAGACACTCATCTCCCTGCTTGGAGAGCACGCATCACCCCGTGCAGCGATTCCCCCAATCTCCCTTCGTTACGCCCATTCTCCACGCTGAGCGCCCCTCTTTTGCGCGCGATTGGCGCCGATTTCCCGGCGATTCGAGCTCAGAAACGATCACCCCTGTCTGAAAAGTTGCATTGCTTGCCAAATCGGATATCTCGCAGAGCGATCCACGAGATGTTGTATGCGAGGCCATCGGTTATGTCAGTGATTTTGAATCTTGAAACACAGAACACCCTTGCACCATCTGATAGTTCAGCAAGACATGCAGGGATCAATACGAAGCAGCACACTTTTTACAGTACTAGAAGAGGTGGATTCTTCTTCAGTTTCGATTGATTTCGTTGGTTGGTGTGCGATCTCCCGTCGGAACGCCCACCATCACAGCATTTTGAGCATGCCGAGCACCGATACAGTGCTGTGTGAACTCGACAGCTGATTCGGACGCCGGACGCAGCTTCGTCATCACAGAACAGCCAGACTGGCGATCCCGTCGTCGTCTGGTTTGCGACTGTAACAATCCGACAGTCAATTTGCGGAAGAGTCTTTCATGTACAGTACGTGACGCTATTGGGTGACGGTAAAATCCTTGGCCGAGAGCAGGGCGTTAAACGTGAGAAACTCCGTAAACAAGTATATGTGTACTGTATTACTAACTAATCGTCCCAAAGAAGCCGTGCATCGTCGCTAAGTTCGCATCGAACAAACGGTACCCATTCGAGTCCTCTCATCTGACGAAGACGCCATCCTTCTTGAACAGTTGCTGGCACCAGCTTGGTGCGACCCACGCACGCAGCGCCGTACATCGCTGCCATCCTTGTGCAGTTTCCGTTCCCTCCGTTTGGGTGGCGCGTGCCAAGTGGCCTCATGTGTGCGTGACGCAGCTGTTTTGGTCGGCATGTGCACGCCAAGTGTCCCCAAAGAATAAAAACGCGGCGAGACCACCAGCACAAAGGGTGACGTTGGCGGCGTGGCACATGCTGATGGTGGCGAGCCCAGAGACAACGCCATGTCGAGACGTCGCGTGGCAGAGATGGGGCGGAGATAATAGTGCAGCAGACGAACGATAGGATCTGGCTGTGAATCATGTAACATTGCACTCGGCCACCGTGTCCCCAGACGACATTAGCGTTTAACACACGTCCACGCAATGAATCATCGCTTAACATTTGCAACTAAGCATGACACGTCGCTGCATTGGATGGTCACTGCAAGTTCGCCGCTAACGACACTACTTCAACATCATGTTGTGTAAAAAATAACAGCGAGTGGCTCGTCGCACGTCGCACTCGTTTCAAACTGCGCGCCAGGGCTTACTGGCCCTCAAGCGGGTGCTTGTAGTTCACAGGGTGGTGGTGCTCCACGAGACCAATGTAAACGCCGCCACCGATCGCGCCACCGAGGATCGGACCCACAATTGGCACCCAGAAGTAGTGGTCACGGAGCGTGAACACCCGTGAGCCCCAGCCAGCACACAGCGAGAACAGACGAGGGCCGAAGTCACGCGCAGGGTTGATGGCGTAGCCAGAGTTCATGCCGAACGCCATGCCGATCGCCACCACGAGAAGAGCCACAGCACCAGGCTGCGAGTACGGACTCGCGGGCTTGTTGAGCTCGTCACCAATCGCAAAGATGCCGCCCATCAGCAATGCCGTACCCACCACTTCCGTCAGGAAGCACGTCCCCACCGGGACGTCGCTGCTGTACGGGTACGTGGCGAAAACACCCTGCGTCGACTCCTTCTCCGGATCAATGGCATGGAACATCGGGCAGTACACGGCCCACACGATAAACGCCGCCACGAACGCACCCAGCACCTGCGACAGGATGTACGCCGGAACCTTGCGCCACTCCAAACGACCGTAAAGCGCCAGCGTCGTCGTCACGGCGGGGTTTATGTGAGCACCGGACACGCCGCCAGACACGTGGATGCCGAAAAGCACGCCGAGCCCCCAGCACAAGTTGATGTTGATGTACTCGCCCTTGTTGCCCTCGCCGAGGACAACCTGCGCCACAACGCCGTCTCCGAACATGATGAGCACCATGGTGCCGATGAACTCGGCCATGCACTCGCGGAGCAGCGGCGACTTGACTTGGTAGACCTTAGCAGGCGCCGGAGTCATGGCCACCTCGGGTTCCTCCAGACCCACATACCCGTTCTCAGTCTTATCTTTGCTGTCCACGTCAGACGTTCGCGCCATGCTTGATAGCGTAGTCGGACAACGCTTGAGTTGTTGCTTGGGAGTACTCGGACGAGCTTGTGAAGCACGCTGCAATATTGAAAATGAGTGGAAACAGAAGCCGAGCGAGCGGCCTTGTGGCGAAGAATCGCCCACAAAGGCGGCTCGGCTTCCGTGCCTCAATGTTTCCACTATAGTCAAAGTAGGCTTCCAGCACGCTTCTGGCGGGAGCTCCAGGAGAGCGAGCGGGCAGGAGTGGCTGGCAAAGTGAACGCTTGAACTTCAATGACCGACATTTCTATAAGACGACACGACGGAGATGCTCGTGCTCAAAGTGGCGAAATCTATCAGCCGAGTTCTTCTTTCTTTCAGTGCATCGGCGCAATCAGATTCGATTTATGTGCAAAACTTTATGTTGAGATTACTTTGAAGTTGCGACCAGCGTAAGCAACTGAGAAAGGTTACGCTTTCGTCACAGTTATCTTCTGTCTGTACTTCGAAGTATTGTCGAATGCTTTGAAAACGTGGGTAGTGAACGGGATCCTGCTTTTCTCAGCGCCGTTGGCAGTGTTAGCGAGCATGACCGACCAGCTCCCCAATTCAAGTCGAGGCAACTGCTATTCATGCGTGGCTCCGTTAGGTCTTGGCGCATCACACCGTGAAAGCGAGCAGTGGACTGCCTCACCTTCCTGTCCATAGCGACGTACATACCATTTAATCTCCGCGAACCGTTCGTCTCATCGCTCTCTAACCCTTCAGGCCGCGCGTCGACACACAAGAAGTCGCTGCAGGTCGGAGTCCGATCTGTTGGCGCCTGCAGGACGTCGTTATCAGCAGCACAGCTTCATGATTGCCACATGCACAGTGGGTTCCTTTTTCCGCTGTTGCGACACGGTGATAGGTTTGCTGGTGCTTCAAGTGCTGCGTGTATCAGCGCGTCTACAACGACTCGACCACAAGCAACTGCTCGCAAGGCGTAGCAAGGGAAACGTGACAAGCCTGCGTGGCCCCATTATGCTTTTGAACAACTGCAATGACACCCTGAATCGGCACATTGACACACAAGGAACTACCGTACTTGTAGCTCGCTCCTACCGATGAACTCGATGCAGCGCTGAGAGCGAGTCACAATCCAGATTCGAGAGGGAATTCGTGGCTAAACATTTCGGATATATACGCACACCTCAGCCAATCCGCATACTGTCGTATCCGATGCAAATCACTGCAAGCCACCTGATAGTCCAATCGAAAGGGAACGCTCACTACAAGACGAAAAACATCGGGAATGTATTATATCACCGCTACACATACGTGCAATTGCGATGGCTAGCACCGAATCAATGCAAAACTGCAGGATCGACAGCACCGCGGGCTCTACGCCGACCGATCTTCACCACCGTCTGCAATGCGCCTCGTGAAAAAGAAATGATAAACTGGTGGGATCGCCAGAGCAGATCTGCATCTCGTGCGTTCCCATGACAGACAGCTCCGTTTACTGACTCTCAAGCGGGTGCTTGTAGTTCACAGGGTGGTGGTGCTCCACGAGACCAATGTAAACGCCGCCACCGATCGCGCCACCGAGGATCGGACCAATAATCGGCACCCAGAAGTAGTGGTCGCGAAGAGTGAAAACCTTCGAGCCCCAGCCAGCACACAGCGAGAAGAGACGGGGGCCGAAGTCACGCGCAGGGTTGATGGCGTAGCCAGAGTTCATGCCGAACGCCATGCCGATCGCCACCACGAGAAGAGCCACAGCACCAGGCTGCGTGTATGGACTCGCAGGCTTGTTCATCTCGTCGCCAATAGCAAAGATGCCGCCCATCAGCAATGCCGTACCCACCACTTCCGTCAGGAAGCACGTCCCCACCGGGACGTCGCTGCTGTACGGGTACGTGGCGAAAACACCCTGCGTCGATTCCTTCTCCGGATCAATGGCATGGAACATTGGGCAGTACACGGCCCACACGATAAACGCCGCCACGAACGCACCCAGCACCTGCGACAGGATGTACGCCGGAACCTTGCGCCACTCCAAACGACCGTAAAGCGCCAGCGTCGTCGTCACGGCCGGGTTCAAGTGAGCACCAGACACACCACCCGAGGCGTGGATGCCGAAAAGCACGCCGAGCCCCCAGCACAAGTTGATGTTGATGTACTCGCCCTTGTTGCCCTCGCCGAGGACAACCTGCGCCACAACGCCGTCTCCGAACATGATGAGCACCATGGTGCCGATGAACTCGGCCATGCACTCGCGGAGCAGCGGCGACTTGACTTGGTAGGCCTTGGCAGGCGCCGGAGTCATCGCTACGTCAGCTTCTTGCAGATCAACGTATCCGTCCGCTTTATCAGCCATTGTTACTCGCTGGGGAGATCGGTTGGGAGTCCTTGGACAGGCGGAGCTGCTCGGGGCGACGGTAGAATGGGAAGTGAGAGATCCCCGGCACCCCACGAGAGGGATTTGAACCACATCGAACCACGGGAACGATTGACGCAGCGTGGGATCAACCCGTGCTACCTCCTGGACGCAATGCTTGAGCTCGGCTCGCCTATCCGAGCCAGTCACTTCTGGTTGCCTGATTTGGCCGGAGGCGCGACTCTTTTACAGAAGGGGTGGCAAATTACTGTCACGTTGCAAGCGAGGAAGAGGCAACGGTGCTGTTGACTCCTTGGTGAGCTGTCGAGCATGTCGAAAGGAAGCTTCGAGTAGTTGAACTTCAAGCAAGACACTTCTGTTGACGTGAGGCCGGATCCAATCATGGCACCCATAGCGAAACGAGGATCAGGTCGAGCGATTTTCTATTTTTCTCACTTATAGCATTAATCGACAATACGCTACGTTTTTCTAGTTTGGCTTCTGTTGAAGATCACATGCTTTTGTACTGAGTGTAGTTATCGAAAGTACTGATTTCCTCCGGTACGAACTGGCCGCAAAACAGAAAACGGGCGAACCCACCTCTCTATGCTCGACGCATGTTGAACCGGAGGCGAATTGCACTTGACAATTGACACGCACATCGTTAGTCACAACCCGAACAACCATTGGAAACGACGTCATGCCCACTTCACGTGCAGTTGGCGAAGTCTTCAGGTTTCAGGTTGAAACCGGTTGGCATCGCAAGCTGTTGCGCAGCTCATGAGTATTCGATCACGCGGCGGCAGATTCCATCTCCAGCAAATCCACATTGCCATAATCTTTTGTTTCCGACAGAGGACTTGGCTAAACTGGTCGGGTGTATCAATCGCCCAGTTTCGTTGAAGTCCCATGCTGCTGAGGTCGCTGCTCCATGCCAAGTCAGTTTCTGCTTCAGCAATACCGCACTACTACAAGTATCGCATTGCCTTTGTGGTATCGCGTGTCATTCGAAATGCCCTCATGCACCAAGCTGGCAAGAACCGTCCGCCCAAACCCAACGATTCTCCACGACGCCATCATACCTGCGGAGTGCTTGCACTGTTCCACTCTTCGGAACTTCAAGGTGACGCTTGATAGGTCTTTTTTACTTCAGTTTTCTCCTCTCGTCCAAGCCACCAATCAGCGTGTGGGATGTGGCGATCGCATCGCGTTGGCTGCCCCGTTTCGAATCATATCGCCTGGAGTCCGCTTGCTTGGGTTCTGGTTCGAACGCGAGTCGGCAATTGTGGTTTGGAGCAAGGCGACTCTGCTGGGCGAGAGGCAACTTGCATCTGGGATCGAAGTGGTCGCGGATGGAGCGAAGTGCCCACTTCGATTTTCGCGGTGCTTCGTTATGAACAGAGCAGCTCGTTCTTCAAGCTGCAGCTGGCCTGCCGGGATTCGCCACGCTTCTTTTCGCCAGGATCCACGAGCCAAATGTCAAAGAAAGCAGCATGAGCTCGAACAGCCGGGAGCTAGCGATCCGTTCTCTGTCCCTCTTCGACTATCTTTCGCTTGCATGTGTAGGATGTTTGATGTCTGGGCGCCAATGCTGTAGCGCAACAACACCAGTGGCTGACTAATCCCGACAGCAGCGGAAGGCACCAAACGAGAAGGCCTGGCCAGATGGATCGAGTGTATCGCTGCACTGCCGGACGAGCCGTGGGGCCGTTTTTGCGCTGTCAGCAAACAACGATCCTCGCACAATCACACAACCCAGCTGGCATCAGTCCGTATTGAAGCTGGGAGGGTGCAGTGGGACAAGACATCTATTGGTCAATTCGCGCGATACAGAATTGCTGACGCTGGCGTATCACCACCCTCTGACATCGGCCTGTCGACACCTGCATGTACCGGTATTGATATGAAGGCTGTTCAATACCGGTATGCGTTCCCGATCCAAACAGGGCGCATGCAACACTTCAACAAAGGCGTGTTGCAACTGCAACATGCAAGTGATCACCATCAGCGCCCGTATCAGCGCTCCGCGCTAGTCGCGCCATATTGCGAACAGCTAAATGATCTGTCGTTGCACAATGCAGATCGTTGTCGAAGCAGAGTGGGAACACAGTAATCCCGCGCCGCCTGTCTCTGAGGGACGCCCATGTCCGACCTGTCTGGGGCGTGAGATGGTGAGTCAGCTCGACGGCCCTTCGTAGAGGTACCTTTCGCTGGTCGATTGGCTCAACGAGGTCCTCGTGCACAATCGCAGCCTCACACGTGGGCACCGTCTCTTCTGAACCAGGGATACAGCTACCTGAATCAGTATGCATACATATTCGGAGCGACCCAAAATTGCAACGGGCATGCCGCATTTGCACGCAAGTTAACCAATCTTATGGTGCACAAAGCGCACAAGTCATTCGAAGCGGTGTTGAGTCGTCGGCCGTCGACGGTGTCTGCCGGAATACTGAATGCTTCACGAGTTCGTCCGTCTTGTGGTGGAGTTTGATGGGTTTTTTCGAACTGTCTTGGTGCTTTGCATCGGAATGCAAAGCTCCCGATCGCATCACATTGCCGAAAGAATCTGCACGCGATTTCGCGTCGCAGTGACGAATCCATGAGGAGGCGAGAGTTAGACAAGAAAGCAGAATGACCGACAGGAACTCGATGCATACGACGGTTCCCCGCTGGTCGACACCACCCTTTTGGTTGGGTTGCGCCATGAGGATATGGCGTACTTACATGGGTCATTATACTGAACCAACATCAATTTGCAGGCAAAACGGGGTGGGTGCGTTTATTATTCGACGGCCACCGCTTTATATATCTATTGCTTATACGACGAAGCACTAAGGGCCCCGAAACTACCTACCTCACTCGGATGTTGCTCGCGGATGTACTCACGCGGGTGGTGGTGCTCCACAAGACCCACATAAACGCCCGCGCCGATAGCACCACCGAGAATCGGAGCCACGATCGGCACCCAGAAGTACGCGTCACGGAGAGTGAACACCTGCGAGCCCCAGCCAGCGCACAGAGTGAACAGACGAGGACCGAAGTCACGCGCAGGATTGATCGCGAAGCCGGAATTCATGCCGAAGGCCATGCCGATCCCCACCACCAGGAGAGCCACCGCGCTCGGCTGCGAGTACGGGTTCGCGGGCTTGTTCAACTCGTCACCGATAGCAAAGATGCCGCACAGCAACAACGCAGTGCCCACCACTTCCGTCAAGAAACACGTCCCCACAGACACGTCGTCGCTATACGGATAGGTGGCGAAGATGCCCTGCGTCGTCGTCTTCTCCGGGTCGATCACGTTGAACATGGGGTGGTAGACGGCCCAGATGATGAAGGCAGCCACGAACGCTCCAAGCACCTGAGCCAGGATGTAGGCAGGCACCTTGCGCCACTCGAAGCGACGGAAGAGTGCGAGCGTCGTGGTGACGGCGGGGTTGATGTGAGCGCCAGAGACGCCACCGGAGGCGTGGATGCCGAAGAGGATACCGATCCCCCAGCAGAGGCACATGTTGGTGTAGTCTCCCTTGGTGTTCTCGCTGAGCGTCACTTGAGCGACGACGCCGTCGCCGAAGAGGACGAGGATCATTGTGCCGAGGAATTCAGCCAGGCATTCGCGAAGAAGGGGGGACTTGAGTTGGTACGACCTGGTTGCTGGGACATCCTTAACGATGTGGATCGGCGATTGAACGCCGATGAAGCCGTTTTCGAGCCTGTTGCTGCTGGAGAGTCGATCCATCATTGTTCGTCAGGTGGTGAGCAGTTGAGGATTGAGGTGCGTGGTGCGTTGTTCCGCGGTGCTGTGGAAATTGCAAAGTGAGAGGTGCAGCATGCAACGGATCGAGCCTATCGGAGCCCTGCCGAGGGATTGATGTAGCCTGGCCTCAGCTCAGTTTGCCAGGGAGTTGAGGTCACACCATGTTCCTTGTCCTTCGGTGGGGCGAGGTTGGAACGCCTAACGCCGAAAGTCTGAACCTGTTCTGAACTGAAGCACCGACAATTTTTCGAGAAGATCGTGTGATAGTGTGTCGCAAAGGGACAGATTCGCCTACATATACCACATATACCTATGAGCTTTCTCGAGATAACCAAAGGTGCAGATCAGCTGCTCTCATCGAGCCTGCGCCAGCAAAGCAGCAATACAAGTTGCACGCATATCTCCCGATCAGCTCGCGATCGAGGAACCCCCGCAGCTTGCATCGAAATCCTCACCCTGCGACACCAAATTCGAGTTTGAAAAGAATTGACATGAAAAAGGTGCCCCTGTTTTGAAATATTTCCTTCAATTGACCGCTTTCGCTAACCGTCCTAGCAATAGGCTTGCCATCGTGGAGACGTGGAAAGCTCGTCAAATGTGCGGTCGCCTTGGGACAAATCGCTGGGGTCAACTATCGATGGCACGACAATCGGGCAATAGTGTGTGGCAATTTCAAAGCGCCGCTTTCCGGCTATGGTAAGCTTGTCACCATTCTGCGTGTCCGATTGGCGTGAGAAGCCGAAGCCGAAGCCGAAAGATCGGTTCTCCCCACCCCATCTGTTGTCAACTTGACAAGAGATTTGAAGAAATCTTTCGGCTTCTCAGTCAAGCGCCGTTTGCTTTCCACCCCAACCCTGGAGGGTGAGATGGCTGCATGTTACCTTTTTTTCTTGCTTGGGTACTTCACCCCTCGGCTATCATGTCCATTTTTGAGGGGCGAGCCGTGCATCTCGGTGGCTTCTTGTCCATTGCCGAGCGCGACTCGCACTCTGCAGAGGTTTGATACTTTCTGTGTGGATCGTATTTATCCGAATAGCTCCTGTATTTGCAACTTCAACTTGCCCTCCGTCCCAACCGAGCTCTCAGATAAACAACTCTGTAGTGTGGCAGCCTGGAGCTCTGTTGCTGCGGTCTGCACACAAAACGTTGAAGTGCGAACGTATTTGCGACCACCCGAAAGAGACAAGGTCCTGTGGAATTCGCTGGCATTCGTCGCCGGCTAGCAGGTTGTCTCTTTTGTCACGCAAGGACCAACGAAAACGAAAATTTTCGTTTTCATTGGATTTGAAGACATCAGTTGACTGCGAAAGAACAACAAAGTCAGACATATATCGGTAGACGCAGCCATCTCATCTTCAACTGGCACGGCAAGTGGCAAGCACAGGCTCTCTCATCCATTGCACGTCTCAAATTCCGGCGATCCCTGCGTCGCAGTCCATGCAACTGCGATCTCCGGATACGCCACTCATAGCTCCCACCGTGATGGGAGTCACGCCGCGCATCAGCAACATCTCAGTCAATGGACGCAAGAACAAAATCGACTAAGCCAATTGGCATGCCATGAAAGTCGAAACGCGTTCACACTCGCTATCCACCGTTGCTGGCGCTTCGCTTGCCTGTCTTTAGTGACGTCAGCGAAGGAAACCGAAGACGCTTCCAACCGCCGCCAACTTCGTGAATTCGTGATCTCCACTTTGGGGAGATAAATTAGTAGCATCGAGCAAGATGAAAGCCTTTTTTCCAATCTCGACATGAAGTTGACGGACGTGTCAAGGACAGCTAGATCCTTGTGCTTTCAGTAGGAGAAATGTATTTGCATTAACCTATTGATCGTACGGTACAACCTATTACTTTACTGCTTGCACGAAGTACTCTGACGAAGCAGATCCATCCGCTCCGTCTCATCCGGGAACTGCTGTTGGGTATACTCACGCGGGTGGTGGTGCTCCACAAGACCCACATAAACGCCCGCGCCGATAGCACCACCGAGAATCGGAGCCACGATCGGCACCCAGAAGTACGCGTCACGGAGAGTGAACACCTGCGAGCCCCAGCCAGCGCACAGAGTGAACAGACGAGGACCGAAGTCACGCGCAGGATTGATCGCGAAGCCGGAATTCATGCCGAAGGCCATGCCGATCCCCACCACCAGGAGAGCCACCGCGCTCGGCTGCGAGTACGGGTTCGCGGGCTTGTTCAACTCGTCACCGATAGCAAAGATGCCGCACAGCAACAACGCAGTGCCCACCACTTCCGTCAAGAAACACGTCCCCACAGACACGTCGTCGCTATACGGATAGGTGGCGAAGATGCCCTGCGTCGTCGTCTTCTCCGGGTCGATCACGTTGAACATGGGGTGGTAGACGGCCCAGATGATGAAGGCAGCCACGAACGCTCCAAGCACCTGAGCCAGGATGTAGGCAGGCACCTTGCGCCACTCGAAGCGACGGAAGAGTGCGAGCGTCGTGGTGACGGCGGGGTTGATGTGAGCGCCAGAGACGCCACCGGAGGCGTGGATGCCGAAGAGGATACCGATCCCCCAGCAGAGGCACATGTTGGTGTAGTCTCCCTTGGTGTTCTCGCTGAGCGTCACTTGAGCGACGACGCCGTCGCCGAAGAGGACGAGGATCATTGTGCCGAGGAATTCAGCCAGGCATTCGCGAAGAAGGGGGGATTTGGCTTGGTATGGCTTGGGGGTCGGTGGTGTGAACACCTCCGCTCGTGGAGTCTGGACCTGGATGAAGCCGTTTTCGAGCTTGTCGCTGGCAGATAGTCGATCCATTGTGTGTGAAGTTTGTTGGGGATTAGTGAAGAGATGCGATGATTGAGCTCTTGCGTTGCAGGTTGCGAATTGCAAAGTGAGAGATGCCCCGAGTGGAGCTGGAGACAGTAGATGAGCCGGTACTGCCCCCTTCAGCCTCCTTTGCTACAGTGACGTGAATGCTGGAGCCTGTCACGGCGCGAATCTTCTGCCAAGCGGCACCAGCTGGCAGTCCACACATTATCATCTCGACACCCTTATGTTTTGTCACATTGCGTCATCCGACCATATTCGAAGTCGAGCTTTGGAGACCCGACACTTCGGATTTGAAAATTCTACTGACCACCAAAACACAAAAAAGGAGATCCGACTGATCGCTCTCCCTTTCGGTGCGACCGATCGACGCTGCTTTCAGCTCCAAGCAGCGGTCGCGCTGGGCTATTCACTGGTTGGGTGTCGCTCTGTCGGCCAAGAAACGTCCGGTCGGCTGCTCACTGTAGAGCAGCAGTCTGCTGTCGCTGGCAGTCAGCGCAGAGATCCGAAGCGGAGAGCTCTTCGGCCGCTCCTCGGCGCTCGAGGGAACACCACGTATTGATTGGTGCCATTCCTTCTCAAGAACCTGCGACAACAGACGTGGAGAAAGGAAAGGACGAGGCGCCTTGTTCTCCTCAGCTCGGGGTCTCCGTGCCATGCAGCCGAAGTGCAACCTGACAGTCTCCACCCACCCCACCCACGAGTCTCGGCTGCTTCCATCGACATGCATGTACCCGTCGAGTTTGTAGAACCCGCGCCACAAATTTTAGCTCTCAAGTACCACCGCACGCTGTCTCAAACTAGTGATTGGCAAAGATACTTATATCTGGGCACTTTTGGCTACACGGCTCTCAGCTGTTTTCACCTTCTCAACCCCCACGCAGCGTCCAGCTGGCGACGACGTCGCTTGAGCGCTACGTGCGCCGTTTTCTTAGTCAAACCTGCAGGCGGCCATCATATGTTCGGCACCTCGTTTAGCAGGCTAAAAAGCATTGCGAGCACTGCCGCTGGGTTTGCAAGTGGAAGCCGTGCCTTTCGCCAAGAGAATAGAGGATGCCAGTCAGCGGAGTCAGGTTGTACGACGCATCGAAGCTCTTCACAAGCCTGCAAGGTCCCTGCTGCCCAGGAAACTCGAGCGGCGCGGCGTCTCTGCTGAGCAGGGAACTTTTTTCGCGGGTCGAAACGGAGACTGAGGAGACTGGAAGCCCCTCTTTCGCGCTGAACACTTCTGCACGGAAATGGACGATCTCAGCGCACACGCGTGCTGCCTTTTCTGATCCCGTGCGTGTCGGAGATTAAGCGCCGCCGCGGCCTGTCTACGTTGAGGCAAGAGCTGCACCCCAAGCAGTTCAACTGACTGGCACCTTGTGATCGCCCAGACCCCGTGAGATGCCCACGAAAACTGCGACGCCGAACGAAAATCGTCGTTGGCCGCGTCGAGAACGGTTGAAAGGCCGGAGGGTGCAATGGACGTGCGGTATCCTGCGGCTCCTGGAAGCCAGCATCTTTTGTGTTCTTCCTGAAAAATTGGCCCGCCTGCTCCTCGACCTTCTCGCTGACCCCAAGGCTCATTCATCCCATCAACGGCGAGCAGTGGGATAGTCCGATCCTGCCTACCGATCGATCGCTGGACGACAGTGTTTGAAGCAGAGATTAATCGGAGCTGTTGTAGCATAGAACAATCGCTTCGCGTTGCTACTACTTTGCACCGGTGATCGAGATGTATCGAAGCGCTGTCCTCAAGTGCCATCAGCATCGATCGTTGCAGTGTCATGCATGGACCCAAGCTCTGCTTTTGCTGAGTCCAGCGGCGACATCTCGGCCTTTCAGCTGCACGACCTTGGACGCCGTGATTGCCAATCTCTTCATCGTCGTGTACTGGGCCTGCGTGATTTCGCGCGAGTCTGTGTCCAGGCAGCAAAAAGAACCCACGATGGCGTTCTCAGCCCCCAGTATGGGGAACCCGCAGTAGAACTTGAAGGGGACACCGGGGTTCGCATGCCGCGCCGCGATGGTTCGGAAGCGCACGTCTGCTCCGGCGTCCTGGACCATTAGAGGCTCGGAATTCATGATCGTGTGCTGACAGAAGGACTGATCTCGAGGCATCGTGAGTTTCCGAAAGGGAACTATGTTGGACGCCAGAATGAGCTGCTCTTCCCGCCCCACGATGGTCACGAGACTCGTCGAGCAGCCCAACTCCCGTGCTGCTAGAGAGCAGATGAGATCCAATTCGTCCGTGTCGGTGATGTGCAGGAGGTTCCCCTTCTCAATGGCAGCGACCCGTACAGCGTCGTCCGTCGGCACCACATCCTCAATGAGGCCATTGACGGTAGCCGGCATCTTCAGCGGATACGTGCGGCCCGAGGCGTTCGCTAGCACACACTGCTCCAAAGGCAGCGTCGATCGCCGACTGGTGTTCATCTTCTGCAACTCCGTCAGATATTCCTCCTCACTGCTGGCGTCATGCAGAACCTTGGCTTGTCCCCGTTGTGAGTCATCTAAAGCAGTGCTGCCCTTGCCGTCAGCCGTCACGCTATCGCTCTGATCGTCGTCAACGAGATGCTTAATGACGGTCATGACTGACTTCTTCCTCGTCGCGTAGTACTCGCTCTGCATCGCCTCTTGCAAGAGTGTTGCAAGGACACTGCCTTCCTCCGGAGATGTGGCCGACTCGCCCTTCTTGTCGGGCTGTACCTTCACGGGACCCAGCGTCTCTTGTGTCAGGTCGGTGTACTCCCCGCCGTCCACAAACTCGAGACAGCGTGTGCAGACTTGCAGTGCCGTCACCTGTCCGAATCGGTTCTCCATTTGCTGCACAGACCAGCAGCGGTCGCACACGGCGTAACCACACAAGTGGCAGCGCTTCTTCTTCGAGGAGACGAGCCGTAGAACCAGCGACTTCGTACAGCAGATGCAGCGAGAGTTCGTCGCCTCGAAGGCCGAGCGGTCCGCCAACGTCTGTGCGCCGAACCGTCGCCTTCGCACCACGTCGGGCAAGCGACTGGCAGCCTTGGCGAACCGCAACAGACGCTTGCGTGCTGCGTTGGGCGTCACCGCCTTGTTGTCCTCACCCAGGCGTCTGCTGCTGCCGTTTGCAACCTGCTCAGTGGCGGCGATGATGGACGAGAACTCGGCAAAAACCAGCACGCGAACACGAGCGGATCGGTTTGAGTCTGACGGCAGCGCCTCCACCAGAATGGCCGTGGTCACGCCGTGGAGATGCGAGATACGGCCGTACTCCGGGACTTTGCCTGCCGTCAGCTCGCTCTCACTCATGGGGCTCCTCGTGATCAGGAAGCAACTTCCTTTGGCTGCTTCCTTGCCGTCTTCCGTAGTAATCGCCGCGTATTTCCGGAAGAGCTCGAGAAAACACCACTGCTCGTTCTGTGTGAAGACGCTGGAGCGCACGAACGTGGCGGTTTTCACTGCTAGTCGAGCCACTTGGACATCATCGAAGCAGTGAGTGCCTTCCAAGGCGGCGACATGCACCACCGACCCGTAGATGTAGTCCTTCTTATAGAGCGCGCTCAACGCGGCATTGTAGTCGGCGTCACCCGCGGGGCTCAGCAAGCGTTCAGCTTCCTCGAGACTGCAGGGCAGCTCCCCCATGGCTAGAACCTGGTGCATTTCCCCCGTGGCCGCTGCCGAAGCAGATGCCGGCGCGAGAGTCGGCGGCGTGGGGTGGAACCTCTTCTTGCTGCCTTCCACATGCCGCGAGAAGGTCGTGAAGCCGCTGGCAGACCGCCCTCGACGCTTCCACTTGGCCAACGCTCGACGATCGCTCGCCAATACCCTCAGATCCAGCATGGCGTCCGCCGAACGCTGCGCTCGACGACACAGCTCCTGGTCACTGACCTGCACTCTGCCGCGCGGCGCGTGGTTGTCCACGGCGTCCAAACTGAAGGTGCGCTCCGTGTCGACGCTGGTGGCGGCGCTGCCGTTTCCATTGAAGCGGCCAGCGCTGCGGGAGGACCCCGAGAGGACGGAGGCTGTCGAGGAGCTCCCGGCCATCGGAGCGAGCGGCTTGCTGCGTGAAGAAGCGACGCGTCTGCGATGAGGGTGAAGCTCAAGTGAGGAGCAGCACGGTCGACAGGCGGTCGGGCCACGTTTAACGCGGCTCGAAAGCGTGATTGCCATCTGGTGGTATGAGGGAGGCTGGTCAGATGAGGCAGGCGGTTGTCGAACGTTCCCTCTTATAATATGTAGACGATCGTATAGACAATATGTCATGTATTTATAGAGGGTCAACACGTATCTTGCTGACTGCTTCACTACGCAACCCTTGTCTGGGATGCTGCACATAAATTGCATTTACAGCTGGATCACTTATAAACAGAGGATTCGTATAAAGGGGCTTCGAAGCGAAGTGTACCGTCGGATGAATCCCGGGCGATGCGTCCGGCCAACTCTTCGCCAGTCGAGAGGCGAGGAGCGACGCACAGCCAAGGCGGCGGTTGCAGCGACGGCTCCCTGCGTCAGCAACCCCTGATGTGTGCCTCACAAGATTATACGTAGCGGCCGTGTGGGCGTTGACGTCCGCACTGCGCCGCCGCCGCCTAAGAGACCGTTTTGCCGCCGCTGCAGGCAGCAGCAGTCCCTGCGCGAGAGGCTTGACGCCGTCTTGCGCACTGACCGTTGCCTCGAGTGGCACTCTTCGTTGCTGCATGCGCGGCCCAGTCTTACATCAAAGAATCGGGAGGCAGCAAAGAAGCAACGCCATGCCGCCGCGCTCGGTGTGTATGCACGATGGATAGGCGGTGCCAGCCTTGGACAGCAGCCATGCCAATCAACGGACTATGATGTGCAGTCTATGGGTGGCCGAGTTCGAAGACAGACAAGCTGGATCGCGTGGGGATATTGGGTCGGAAGGCCCAGCGGTGTCTTTTGACGATGTTCGCAATCTCGCTCCACATCTAGGCGTCTTCGTCACAGTATGAACCAACTACACAAACACAAATGCACTACGAGGAGGAGAGGCTGCTGCTGCTGCTGCTGCTGTAGTTCAAAATGCTACAGCCTACTGTCAGCAGGTGGCGCTATGTCTTGAGGGACGAGGATTACAGGACGCTGTCGACGGTGTCCCTCGAGGCGCCGTTGGGCGACGCCGCTCGCAGCTCGCGGGTCTTGGTCCTCACCACTTGGGCGGCAGCGTCGGCCAGTTTCTTCATGGCCGAGTACTGCGACTGCGTGAGGTCGTGCGACTTCTGGTCCAGACAGCAGAAGGAGCCGATGACAGTGCGCTTGTCATCCGCCACGAGAGGGAACCCGCAGTAGAAGCGCAGGTCGTGGGCGATGCGGCCGCTGATGTTCTGGAAGCGCACGTCGGCCTCCGGATGAGGAACCAGCAGCGGCTTGTTGCTCATGATGGCGTGCTGGCAGAACGAATGCTCGCGCGGCAGTTGGAGCTGGCGCAGTGGCGCCATGTTGGAGCCCAGTACAGTCATGTGCTGGGCCGTCACCACCGTCACGATGCTGAACTTGCAGTCGAGTTCGCTGGCCGCCAGCGAACAGAGCATGTCCAGCTCCGAGGCGCCTTCCAGCTCCATCACGCGACTGCGGGAGATGGCGGCCAGTCGGATCTCCTCGTCGTGGGGGATTGGCGTATCCGGCACCATGCCACCTTTCGCCGTCTTGGGCAGCTTGATGGGATACTCTCGCTTGTCGGAATTGGCCAGCACGCACTGATACAGCGGCACTTGCGGCACATTGAGACGTCCGTTCAGCGCCTTCTGATAGTCTTGCTCCGTGCTGTCTGTAGTCAGTCGCGTCGTTCGGCTCTTGGCTTCCGCGTCCGCCTTGCTCTGAGCTTCTTCCTCCTCCTGGTTCACCAGATACTGAATGACCGTACGCACCGACTCCTTCTTGGCCCCGGTGGACGTGCGCAGCGCCTCCTGCAAGAGCCGAGCGAGCGTCTGGCTGGCTGGAAGGCGACCCACAGGGTCTCGCTTCACCTCGATTGGCCCCAACGCACTCGATTGCACAGCCGAGTAGTCGCCGTTGTCCACGAACTCGAGGCAACGGGAGCACACACGCACGGGCGTCACGCGTCTGGCGCTCTGAGTCTCCATCTCCTGGACGGACCAGCAGCGGTCGCACACAAAGTGACCGCAAAGGTGGCACCGGTGCTTACGCGTGAGCAGGCGAAGCGACTTGGTGCAGCAGACGCAGTGCGAGTTTCGAGCTGGGAACGCCGCTCTGTCCGCCATAGTCTGCGCGCCGAATCGCCGGCGACGCACCACGTCCGGCAGGCGACTGGTGCCTTCGGCTAGACGCATCAGTCGAGCACGCGCTTGAGCAGGCCCGGCACGACCCGGCTCGTCTGATTCGTCGCCGTCGAACTGGCCGAAGAAGATCACGCGGACGTGGCTGCTGCCGGGCACTTGCTCGACCAGGTAGCCGGCACTCACATCGTGCAACATGTCCACACGGCCATGAGCACTGACCTTCCCCGCCGCCAGCTCGTCCGCATTCAACGTGCTTAGCGTGAGGGTGAATGCGTTGGTGGAGGACTCGGAGCTGGGACCCCCGCGCGTGTACTTGGCCTGTTCGAGGAAACACCACTGCTCATTGGGCGCGAACAGCTTCCGGTGCACGAAGGTGCCGGTTTTGACCGAGACCTGTGGTGCGTTCGAGTCTTCTTCTTGCAGCAGATCGGCGAGAGGCGCGTCCTTGTTGCTCTCGGACGGAACGACGTGCACCACCGAGCCGTAGATGAAGTCCTTGCGGTAGAGACCACTCATGACCGCGTTGTGGTCGAAGTCGCTCGACGTGTGCAGCACGCGCGTCACCTCCTGCAGACTGCAGCGCATCTCGCCGGCAGCCAGCACCTGCTGGGTTGTGACGATCTTGCCGGGCACGTGGCGAGGTCCGTATGAAGACGCGGGGTTGGCCATGACCACGGCTTCGGGTCGACGCGCGTACGTCGTGAAGGAGCCGCGCGACTTCTTGGGGACCCACCTGCATCGCGACTCGTCGGTGCCCGTGAGTCCGCGGAAGTCCATGCCGCACGCCACAGCTTCTGCTCGAGCGCACAGCTCCGCGTCGTCCACATGGACACGCGCCTTGGGGATCGAGTTGTTGCTGGAAGACGCGAGGGACGAGGTCATCGAGGCTGAGGACCCGGACCTCTCTTTGCTGCGGAACCGCACGCGGTACGGCTTGGTGGCCCCTTTGACCGCGTCGACGCTCGTGCTGCGCAGCACAGAAGGCGGCTCCATTTGGCTCATCGAGTCCGGATAGAGAGATCAACTTGTCGGGACGAAAGCTGATTGCGAACTGCGGTGCCGAGCGCGTCGGCACTTGATACGATCGCGCGCGTCCGTCGGGTTTCGTGGCGTACCGTCCACCGCAGGTGGTGGAAAGGGATGTGAAAGGAGTGGCGAGTGGATCCTGGCTGAAGCTCTCGGGGCGGCGCGTCGTGGCGAGACGACGAGTGGAAAGGCAGGCAGGCGCGAACGTGGTGACATTGCGGGCCTGGAAGTGCGTCAGCGGACCAGCTGCGGCGGGAGGGATGAGTGGTGGCGTGCAATGTGTGCGACCAACGCTGTTGCCAACAGGTGCGGTGGGTCTGGGCGGGGCAGGGAGTCGCAGAGCGTAGAGATGAGGACGGGGCACGGAGGAAGGAATGACACGGCAAGTCGTCGGGGCTGGCTTTGCGCGTCCGATAGAGCGCGAAGGTGTAGAGACGCCGAGTCACCGCGCCACGAAGGGGTCCGACGGACATGCAACGCGCGACTAACAGCTTGAGGCCCACTCTTGGTGGCTCAGTTGTGGCGTGATGGCCGCTGACGCAGCAGCTGTCTGGCTTGACTGACTTCACACGTGCCGATCTCCACCCCGAATCGCGCCGCCTGTTGCTGAGGCACTCCATCTCAGGTCGGGCTTCGTGCGGGATTCTCGATGGTGTCAAACACCTTACCAACACGCGAAGTGAGCGACTCCGTTCGCCAGCGATTCGTGCTCTCCTGCCTGCTTTGCTGGGATCGATGAGCACACTGCAGCGCAGGTATTAATATCACAGGAAGCGAAGAATCTATGGCCGACACATGGCGCAATCGCTCGAATCTGGAGATAATGGACACCTCCCTTCACAGTGGACGCAGGGAGGGTGCCGTGGTATATGCAGATGCTGTGGGCAATGTCGCCTTCCTGTCATCAACCGATTTCGTGAGGGCGTTCAGAGGCGACCACCACAACGAGAAGGATGAATGAATGTACCGGTAGCAGAGGCGCGGTCCTGCAACTGCACCTGGGTCTCAGATTGGGAGGCACGCAAAGCAACGTCAGCCACGAGTGCGTTGCAAGGTTGGATGGCTATCTTTGCGTCCCGCACAAGAAAATGCTGATCCGCCTCGCCTTCGTCGGGCGAGCCAGCGCCAGCGTCGGACTGGCTAACAGCCAGCCAGGAAACAGAGGCTGGCTTGTCCGGCAGTCAGTCGATGTCCGAAGCTGGAAGGCTGGAAGGCTGGAAGACTGGACGTGCGTGTTTAGTCCCGACTGATTCGCGGCACCAGGAAGCATCATGCAGACACGGCCCTCCCAATCCAGTTGCGTCTTCAGATTCCCAGAGACCATCGCTTTCACACAGCGGTCAGCGCACTTACATTTATCGGCGGCATGTGTGGTTCAACCTCAACAGCTGGATCGAGCCCAGCTCACCACCACCCCTTCCTATTGACGAGATTGTCGCTCCTGCGCGTCCATGAGCTCCAAGCAGTACTCCGAGAGGCGGCCGCCCATCAGCGCCCGCTGAATCAGCAGACGCACCTCCAGGTCGGCCGAAGAGATGCAGCCACAGAGCGCAGGGAACATCTCCATCATGCTGCGCGGCTGAAACTCCACCTCCGGCGCACTACTCAGCAGAACGATCACTCTCTCGCGGGCCGCCGAGAGCTGAGCTCCTCCCCCAGAACCTGCTGACAGCGAGGCGACTCGAGTATCCTGCTCCGACATCTCACCGCCTTGCTTGGGCGTATGCTGCTTCGAAAGCGCAGCGTTCTCCAGATCAGCGAACCGCGTCAATGCCGTGTTGCAGCACGTCACCAGGCGTGCTTGCGCGAAGGCAGCCAGCTCCGGATCTTCCTGCTGGATGCATAGCGTGGTCAGCTGCCGCACGCAGCACCGAATCACGTGCTTGTTGTGCTCGATCGCGTCGACTCCCGAGCACAGCAACGCCACGAGGTCGCCGATAAACGCGTGATACTGCTGCCCAGCGTCACTCTTGATGTCGCTACCGCCGCTCAGCAGAGCGATCGCGCTGTCCACCACGCATTCCAGCACGCTCAGCACCAGCACTTCGTCCTCTTCCGACTGCACACACGACGGAAACCTCCCTCCGTTGGGCTGCACGAACCCCGCGATCGTTTCCAGCAGCGGGCGCCAACACGCCTCCGCCAGCCGCACGGCCACAAGGCCGCTGGATATAACGACCAAGAGCACTCGCAGCGCATGCTTCCACAACTGCGTTGCGGCTTTCTGCGCCGCAGTGAGCGTCGTCTCCGAAGATGACGAGGCGCTGGGATCGGCCGTCGTCGAGACTTCGTCTTCGAATTTCAGGAACGGCTGGACGCAGAACAACACAGCCAAGAATCGCGTTTTCCGAGCCTCAGAGGACACGCTAGCGTACAGCTTCGCCAATGACGTCAGCGAGTGGCGCGTGAAGAAGACGAGGTTCTTGGTCGACGACTGCGTGACGTACTCCACGAGCTGGTCCAGCATTTTGGCGTGCACTTCTGGGTGGGACGCAAAGGAGCCGCACTCCTCGAAGGCATTCAGTACGCGTGATTGCAAGCTGTTGGTGGTGATGTTGGTGACCGCCTTCGTGACCGCTCCCTTGCCGATGACAGGGGTGTCTAGCACATGGCGGAAAACCAGCACTTGGAAGAGATCCAGCATCCGCTCCACGTTGCGCACGTCCTTGAATTCGAACTCTTTCGCCTGCATGTACAGCGTCACCAGCACGGACACCACCGCACTGGCGATTTCCTGCTCCTCGTCTTCCTTCCACGGTCGTACCGGGTCCTTCTCCCGTTCCGCTGCAAGCTGTCTCTCATCGCAGAGATGCAAGAGCTGACTGAACGCTTCCTCCCAGAGAACCGGATCGCGGTACACCGGCGCCGAAGACGTGCGCTTCAGGTTTGGAGCCGTGTTTGCGGCCGATGACGGCAGCGAAGACGACACGAGAGCGCCACCGACAACGCGCATGCCGACGCCTGCTCGAACTGGCTGCGACTGCGCGATCTGCTCGAAATCTCCAGCTGAAGACACCTGCAGCAGCGTTTGCAGCGTCTTGACGGCAGCTAGCACCACTTCCTTTGGCATCCCGAAGGTCGCATTCAGCGCCACGTGCTGCAGCAATTCCCGCCAGATGGAGGCGAACCACGACGTGTGCTGCAGCAGGTAATGCCAGTTCGTCTCGAGCACGCGACTGATCCCCGTCAGCATGAGCACGCGCGACTCATTCCACTGCTTCTCCGCGTTATCTCGTGAGTGGTGAAGCATATAGCCGGCAGAGGTCTTGCCGTCGTCCTTGCCCAACGCGCGGCTGCTTTTCTTCTTCTGGCTTTCGCACAGCTTCGCCGCCAGCGGCAATACTGTGGCATTGATGAACAGCTGCCATTCACTGAGCTCGAACTGGCCGCCGTACGTCACAGCCGTGCCGAATAGAGTGTTAATGGCGCAGTTCCTCACTTCGGCTCGGTCGTTTAACGCCACAGAGCTGAATTCGCCAAAGATGCACCCCCACTGGCCGCGCTTCCTCTTGCTGTGGTCACTCTCTTGCCGTATCCTCTGCTTCCCGATGACGTCAGCCACACTCCAGAGCTCGTTCACGGCCGTGAGACTGATGTTGACATCCTTCGCGCAGCAGCCAAACCGGCCAATGCATTTGATGCAGTCAGGCAGGTAGCTGCTCGGTATGGACACCAATAAGTCGTCCACGATCAGGCGTAAGCACTTGAACGCCAGCACCTGCGTCTTGCTGTCGCCGATCTCCCCAGCTTCTTGGATCGCTGCCAAAACTAGCGGCCAGCCCGTGTTGATCAAGTGGCCGGAGGAATTCAGCAACTCCAAGAGCCCGTACAGTGTCCGATCCTTCATGTCCGAACGCACCAGCTTCCTCAGAGGCACAAACAGCTCTTGCTGATCAAAAGTGTGGGGGGCCGCGGGGCCTGCTTCGCTAGCTGCGTCGAGCTCCCCGAGGGCCGGCGGCGGCGGTGCTTTCGCGATGGGGGAGATGCTGTTGACTGCATTTTGCAGCGCGTTCTGCATGAGTTGCAGGATATTGTCTGTCGTGAACGTTTGGAACTGGCCGAGCTGGGGGAACTGAGCTGCTGTAAGTGGAGCTTGCGGCACCAGCATGCTCATGAGGAGCAGCTCCCGCATCACCTCCTCGAAACACCGTTTACTGCTCGATGCCAACTGGGTGAGCATGCGCAGCGCGAAGCACGGCATGAATGCGCCGGAGCCCGTGAGTCCCACACCCAAGTAGTTCTGGTAAATCTTCATGTGGTGACTGTTCGAGCTTGACGTCTCGCTACTGTCCACCATTGTCCATTCATCACTCGAAGGTGCCGAGGTACTCGCGTCGGTGCTCGCGTCGGTGCTCGCGTCAGCTTCCTTACTTGGAACGGGGAGGCCAACTTGGTCCCACGCCACTTTACGAACAGCTCCCAGGAGCTTTCGTAGCGCCACACTGCTCAGCTTCAGAGCATCGCGAAAGAACTCCACAATGGACTTGCTCAGCATCACAAGTTGCTGTTCCACATCTTCATCTTCGATCCGGAAGGCGCTGATCCGGTAGTTTTTGGTGGGGAGCTTTTGCTGCCCACTCTTCAATTTGGGATCTGTCAGACCCACCACAATCTCGAAACCCTCCAGCAGAACACACCACTCCATCTGGGCAAGCTCTTCCTCCATAATGTGAGCGGCACCAAACAGAGCTTTCATCGCGTGCACCTCGCGCCAGCTGATCACGACTAGGCAGCTCTCCCCATCGTCCGCCACAGCATCTTCCTGGTAATCACCAGAGCCATTGCTCCCGCCTCCATTCGACACGGCTCCCTTCGCATTGCCTCGGATGCCGTCCGGCAGCGGGAACGAGAACACACACAGTGCACGCAAACAGGTCAGCACCACCTCGTCCATCTGCTTGCACCACCGTTCTCTCGCTGTATCGCTTTGCATGTTCGATCGGAGCCGCGATGCGATCGTGGCGAGCACGTGGTAGGACTTGAGCGACATCGTGATCAGATCGACCTCGCGGCAGTGCCGCATCACGCAGTTCATGGACTGGATCACCGCGGGTGCCACCACAGCGACGCAGGCTTTCGCAAGCTTTTCGCTCCGGTCCACATCATCCGTTGACCTTGAAAGCTCAAAAACGGAAGCCGCCATATTGCTTTGGCACGTAGCGGCCACACGGACAGCCATGAAGAACTGCTGCAGAGCCGGCGTATCCTGTTCGTTCAATAACTCCAGACCAGAACGTGGTGCTACGACTGCATCGGCGCCCTGGGGTCTGAAATCAGAAGGAGGCGACGTCATGATCACCGACGACGTCGTCCGGGTGATGGCGACGAGTACCCCATCCGGATAATCCGCCATGGCGGCGATCATGCCTGGCTCGAGGCACACGCGGTTGAGCACTTCTAGGGATAGCAAGACCGGCCATGTGACGAAATTGATGCCGCCACCCCCAGCGGTATTGGCTGCGCTCGCTGAATTGGCAGAGCCCCCCGAGTGACTCAGGAAGTTTTTCGCCTCCTTCGCGAGGTTGAGATTGGCGATGGCGTTCGCTGCGTGGAACTTGGAGTCAGCTGATTTCGCCGAGGTCGTCGGTGATTTCGCCGTGTCGGGGCTCGTGTAGGAGCCCGTGGCGACGATCTCCAGTAACACATGGAAAATCATGGCGCTCTCGTTCGGCAGGCAGTCCGCGAAGTGGCACAACAGCGTGCTGGAGAGCCGCATGCCACGTACGAGCAGCGGGAAGAATGGCCCGTTCATTCCGTTGGTGCTGCTGCTGGTAATGGAGGAGCTCGTAGGCCCCATGATGCCGGAGTTGCCCGCGGAGCCGCCGTGCCTGTCGTTGCAGCCCATCTCCAGCACAGATTGCACCAATGGACACATCTGCTGCTTCAGCACGGCCTTGAACTCGACGTCGTCGCGGAAGAGCGCGTGGTGGGACGCCAAGATCGTCTCCAGCAGCTCGACTCCCAGCGCGGCGCTCATCGGCGACACAGCCGTGCGCTTGAGCCACACACCGTTCTCCTCGCGGCTCATGAAGCACAGCTCCTGGAACAGCAGGACACCCACGTGCTTGGTCTCCGAACTGGCGTCCACCTTGCCAAATGCCAGCGACACCACCTGCCGGATCGTCATGGCTGCTGTGTTGCCCACCACGGAATTAGCACTGCTACTCGCAGCGTGCAGGTGGATACAGATCCACACCGCCTGCATCACCATGTCTTCGTTCCCGACCAACGCGTTTTCTGCTCTCCGCAAGCATTCATCCCATCCAAAAACCGTTAGAAATTCCATCATTATCCGTTTGAGTCAGCCAAACCTCTCACCTGTCGCCGACTGCGATATCTCCGTCCGCCGTGTTGGCGTCTCTTCGCCGTCCTTCTTGTCCTCGTAAGCCAGTGTGACGAGCTGCAGCAATGTCTGCAGCAGCTTGACCTGCACATCCACGTGCGAGTTCTTCTCGGCCTGAATCTGCAGCACGCGCAAGATGCTGCCCACGCTGGCGGGATCGATGGCGTCCCAGCTCACGAGGCGCTGGATGCTGGCCAGCGCCAGGACGAGGATCTTGTGCGACGCGTTCGTGTGGTTGCAGGCCAGCAGGAAGGGCCGCAACACGCTCTCGCTCTTGAACAGCGGGTGGCCGGGGCCCGGCGCGCGGCCTTCGACCCGCAGCAGCGCCGCATACTGCTGCTGCAGCGCCGGCAGCGTCTCCAGCGCGCGGTCCACAGCCTCCTTCACCACAGGGTACTTGCGCTTGGCCTCGCCGCGCAGCGCGTGGAGGTCGGCGGACAGCAGCCGCAGGAAATCCATCGTCGCCGCCTTCAACCGCCGTGCGTTTGCTGCGTGCGGGTTGCACTTTTGGGTGAAGGGGGAGGGAAGATGAAGAAGTACTGGAGCGGGTTCGAATACAAGGGTTGTTTCACGAATTTAACTCGAACTTAGCGGGAGACTGACTGTGTCGTTGGCAAAACAAACAAAACACTTTTTGATGAGCAGAACATTTCGTCTCGACTCGATACAGTTGGAAACGGGAGTGCCCATATTTAAATGTGTGTCCACTATTTACACCAGTGGTTTTGTGCCGCAGCTCGCCTCAAACAGGGCGTCAGTTCTGCTTGGCAAAGTGATGATCGACTGTCGTGCAGTCTGTGATCGGCTCGTTAGCGTTTGGGGACCAAGCTCGACTGGATCGTGATCGACACACAAGAAGATCCGTGCGCTACCCGGATACGGCTCTCCGTGCTTCATGACAAGCAAACAGAGACGGGAGCAAAAGGCACACGCTCTTCTACGCGCGACCACTGTCAATTGGCGAGAGTGGGTCTCTTTTCTGCAGAGGTGTCGTGACCTCACCTCGAATGGAAGGTGCAGTTGGATGGAGCGAGCGCGCCACGAAGTAGAGTCGACAGAAGTGCAGCGAAGTGGAGGTGGAAGGGCTCGCTTGCCACAGACAAGTTGCCACGTCGTTCGCTTCAATACTGGAGGCGCCTTCACGATGTACAGAGCCTGCCTCCTGGACGCACGCATCGGTGCGATCCTTGGAGGGATGCTTGGCTCTCTGTGTGCCGTCACTCCTGGACCAGAGTTGTTGGGAATTCGACGGTCTCCGTCGCTTTCCCGTTGCACTCACACGCGCAACGCGCCTCTCCGGTGGAGACTCTCCCTCCACCTCTTGCCGTTCCTACAATGTACCGGTACGTGCGTTGCTGTAACCAGCGATAGTGGGACGACCAGTTGAGTTCAGAGTCTGAGACTGTGGACCATCGCAGCATCGGCGACGCTGCAGTCAAGCGAATCAAACTGATCCTTCGGTTACTTCGAAGCTTACGCCGCACAGCCTCTACGGCGACGATGCAGTCCAGCCCCTCACTCCTCCACTTCCACTCGAATCACCACAGTCTCCCAGCTCTGCCCGACCTTACCTTCCTCTTCGTCGTGGTCTGCTCGAAGCCCCTTCGACCAAGAACACTCACAACGCAAAGCTCGGCACTCCAGGAAGGCAGTCGACAGAAACGCATGCCAAACCTACGCTCGGATCACTTCGACAAGCCCGTAGGCGACATGCCGGACATCCAAGACGACTCCACGGAGGGAACGGCGCGCTCGCTGCCTTTGCTCGATGAACCTCACGAGTCTCGACGATACGTGCGGCTGACCGACAGACGGCTGACGGAGGTCGTGGCTCGGGAGACCAAAGCGATCAACTGGCATCTGCTTCGCTGCAGCGTGGCCAATTGGGACAAGACCCCCAGCGACGTGGGCTTCGCCGTGTACACCAAGCGGACGCGGGACCTGCGACGCGTCATGGCCTCAGGCATCATCCCCTGCTCCGTGGAGGAGCTGCGCCAGGTCCTGCGTCCTGCCGCGAGCGACGCTTATTCGGCCACCATGCGCGAACTCTTCGGCGACGATTTCGTGCACGGAGCCATTGTGCACCGCGTTCCGGAGGACACGACTGTCGACACCGACGACATCGACAGCGACCCAACCGGCGAAGACGACGGTCGAGGTCGCCGTCGTCGAGGCCACCACCGCCTACCGAAGGTCAGCGACATGGCGGTCAAGACGGCCATGTTCGCCAAGCGACACACGCTGACGCGCAACGAGCAGTGGTGCTTCGTGGACTGCACGCAGCCGTTGACCGGCAGCCACGGCGACGGTTTCTCCATGACCATGGCTTC